>CAUYQG010240472.1:0-19801 GCA_963574415.1 Tarsius wallacei | reverse complement strand
GGAATGTGAGATTAGCCTGGGCAACACAGTAAGACTTCATCTCAACAAAAATTCAAAAAACTGGCCAGGTGTGGTGGCCCATGCCTGTAGTCTCAGCTACTCAGGAGGCTGAGGTGGGAGGATCGTTTGAGCCAGGAGTTGGAGTCTACAGTAAGCCATGATTGTGCCAGTGCACCCCAGACTGGGCAATGGAGTAAGACCCGACTCAGAAAAAATAATAATAATTGAAATTGTCAGAATGCTGGAGCTTCTGGGAAGACCATGCCAACCTGACATACGCTCAGGCTTGGAGTCCGTCCTGCGGGGCCTGAGAGGACACAGTGTGTGCTCATGTCCCCAGAGGCTGCTCTCTTAGCTCTCCTACAGAGGCCTTCTGGGGACACTCTCAGAGGATGTCCCCCTGGGACCCAGCCTCCTTTGAGCGAGGGGAGGTGGTGGAGGAGGAAACTGGGGAGAAGCCCAGGCCAGCTCTGGGTCAGCAGGGCGGCCGGCCAGAGGCCCCGCGGGAGGAGAACTCTCTGGAAAGGGCTCCCCCCACCCCCACACCCGCCCAAACTACCACAATGCACCAGGTGCCTGCCGCTGATAAGGAGGCCCTGCAACCTCCGGGCGCGTGACAGGAATAGCCGAGAAGCGTCTGTTCTGGAGGGCCTTGCGAGGAAACTCCCGCTCGCTGGAGACCAGGCCGATAAGAGGACGGTGGTCAAGGCCTGGGGCATGCCTTCCTGCCGCTGTGTTTGCTTGGTTTGGCTTCATACCCCCTTCTCGTGGAAGGAGAGAGGGATGCTGCAACCACCTGGGAGAGCAGATGCAAGTCGCGGGCATTTCGGCGGGCTGGACCGAGTTCTGATTCCAACGCGGATGCCGGGGCCTTGTCCCGAACGTGACGCAGTGGAAGACTCTTATTTGTTCTTTAGCCTTTTCTGAGTTTTTCCAAAGATTCTTACCATAAGTAACCACTATGCTTCAAATCAGAAAAAAATAAAAGTTCTTTGAATGCGCTTTGCGGCTCTTGTTTCATATTTGCCGTTCAGCACTGTCTCTGAGGGGAGAGGACATCCCGGGACCCAAGGACGGTCTCCGGGCATGGCGTGGCTCATCCAGAGAAGACGGGCAGGGAGCGCTCACGTGCCCACACTGCACAGATGCTGGGAATGTTCCGGAAGACAGTGTGGCAGTTTCTCATGCCTCCCCACTCCTGGGTATTTTAGAGAGAAATAAAAACTTATCTTCACACGCAAACCTATACATGAATGTCCATCGCTGCTTTCTCCACCGTATCCCCAAGAGGAAATAACCAGCCGTCCTTCCACAGGTGAGAGGTTAAACCAACCATTGTACATCTGCATAATGGAGTACTACTCAGCAGTGAAAAGGAAAGGGCCGTCGATACCTGCAGCACCCTGGGTGGACTTCAAAGGCGTGACGCTGAGTGAGAAGAGGCCGAGCTCGGAATTCATGCAAAGAGTGTTCTCAAAGAGGCACGATGATAATGATGGAGAACAGACCCATGGCTAACAAGGAATGGGGTTGAAGAGGGCATGACCATGTAGGTGTGGCCTGAGCTTCTTTGCGGTGATGACACCATTCTGTATCTTGGTCGCGATGACAGCTCCTCAGATCTATACTGGGTAGAATTTCATAAAACCATACATCAAAATAAAAGAAGCTTGCATAAAAACGAGTGAAATCCAAATGAGTTGCGCTTGAGTTAGTAGTATTCCATGAATGTCAATTTACCAGTCTCGATCATTTTACTATGATTATGTAAGATGCCATCACTGGAGAAGCTGGGGGAAGGGTATATAGGGAACCTCATGCAGTTTTTGCAACTTATTAGGAGTTGCCAGTGTTTTAGAACAAAACGGCATTAAAAACATAAAAAGAAGTGTTTTTAAAAACCTGTGTCCAGACGGCCCTTAGAGGTGGTGGACGAGGGTAGAGAGGAAGGGGAGGACTATTGGAAAGACACGCAAGACACAGTGGTTGCCACCCCACTGAAACGTCAGCATGGTCAATCAGCCACTTCGCCTCTGGAGCCAGAGGGACAACCACACAGCAGCCCTAGCCAGCCATTGTCTTCCAGCCAGCATAGGGCTCCGACCATCCCACGTCTTCAACAACAACAACGACAATCCAGAATCTCTTTTAAGTTAACATCAACAGCAGAATTGCCCGGTGGTTGGGATTATGAGTCAAGATTCAGGAAGTCTGAGCTGATGCTGGCTCCTCTATCTAGACAGCCGTGAGGTCACAGGGAAGTACAACTCCCTACTTTCTCTGAGCGATGCATTGTCAGCATAAAGATGGGGCACATCAGGATCCTTTCAGATTCAAGCGACAGAGACCCAACTCAACGAGCTTGAGAGGCATGGAATGTATTACCTCACGGAACCATGCAGTCTAAAGAGTCAAGCATCAGGCATGGTTGGATCCAGGTGCTCAAAGGGGTGTTCTCAGGACTCCGTCTCATCTCCTCTGATTCCTTTGTGCTGGTTTCGTTCTTAGGTAGGACCTCACCTCGTGGTAGCGAAGAGGCTGTCAGAAGCTCTGAACCTGCAGGTTCTTATTGCTGAGCCCTTGGCATGGAGAGAGCGTCTTGTTCATAACAGTAGCAGCTCAAGTCCTGCAGTCGAGTCTCCTTTCTGGCATTGATCATGTGCCTGTCTTTGTCAATCACTGAGACCGGAGAAAAGAATGCACTGGTGGATCAGGCCCACATCATAGGCAGACTCCTGGTCTGCCATCACAGTTAGAGAACAGCCCTGCTAGAAACACACGGGGAGACTTCCTGGAAGAAAATCAATGTATCTTTTTTTGGAGGGAGTATTTTCCTTTTCTTTAATTCTTTATTTTAAAGATGTGGGGTACAATTCAGGGTTAGGTATACAAGTGTTCATTATGCAGGTACTCTTGTTGATGAAGTATGCCCCCCAGCCGGCAGTTTCCCACGATTGCCAATCCCTTTCTTATAGTATTACAATAGTTGTTCAAGGTCTGCTTATGAGTGAGAACATGTGATATTCGGTTCTTTGTTTCTGTGATAGATCACTCAGTATTATAGCCTCTAAGTCCATCCAAGTCGCTGCGAAGTTCATGATTTTGTCCCTATTTATGGCTGCATAATATTCCATCGTGCATATGTACCACATTTTTTTATCCAGTTCTCTTTCGAAAATCACTGTATCTTTAGCAGAAAGAAGGAGGGTTGGAAACTGGACTGGCAAAATCAACAGACATCCGGTAGGGAAGAAAACAGCACCGTCATAAGGACAAATTATTCCACGAGATAGTTTGTGCGCCAGTTAGAGAATTAACGAGGAGCTTTCCTCCGCTTGCCCTGGTCACTGTTGTGGGAGAGGTGAGCCCAGAGTCTGGGAGAGCTCAGTCTGGGGTGCCATGTGCCCCAGGAAGCGGTGTCTTCCTAGCAAGGCCTGGGTGCCTTTCTTACAGAGCCCTCCACGATTCCAAGCCCTGTCCCACAGGTCCCAGTTTAAGGTTTTCCCTTCCCCACCAAACTGCCTGCTTCCGAGAGTCTAATTCCATCTTCTTTAAAAAAAAAAATCAGAGCCAGCCAGCATTCATGGCCATGTGCCAGGCACAGTGCTAGACACTCTTCATTGAAATCGTCACCCTACACCCCGGGCAGATGGCATGGCTCCATTGTGCAGATGAGCAAACTGAGTTCCAGAGGGGGCAGCCCAGGGTTTAAAAGCGGTGGAGTCTGATCTCAAACCCAGAGGCTCCAAGTGCCAATCGCTTTAAAAGTCCCCTCGGTATCCCCAAGACTCCACCTGTGAAATTCATCTGGCAAAGCAGACCAAGCTTCCAGCATCCTCCAGCTGCCCCAAGCACCCCGCCCCCCCCCCCAACCTAATGGACTGCCGTTTCTCTGTGTGTGTGTATGATACAGATCTGCTGGAGACCAGGGCATTCATATCACTGTAAACTGAGCCCAGGATGGAGCAATTAGAGGCACCATTGCTTCCTCCACTCCGCTTTTGCCAGAGCCCAGAAATAGCACTCCAGCGGCACGTCCTGCCGGCGCAGGGGCCCCGCTTGACTGGGGCTGCAGAACCCTTGTTCTCGCCCAGGATGTTATTAAAATAAAATCCGTGCATTTTCTGCACAGCCCACACGTACAGAACTCATCAGGGAGCATCTTTCTGGTGACTGGACGGTGGGTCGGAGTCGAGGAAGGCCCTTCTTTGCCCAGCAAACAATTCATGCGACCTCCCCACCGAATTTCTCTCCTTTCAACACACACACACACACACACACACCCGCAAACACACACACTCTCACACACACGTGTGCAAGCCCAGGGGGCATCTTCCTTCCTCTTAAAGTGATTCAGAAAAGGTCCTTTGCTTTATCTTTATCGTTTTCATGCCTCCCCCACCCCAGGAAGGTTAGCTGCCATTGTCCTATTCCGTGTGAGCCGATGCATGTGTGTGTGTGTGTTTCCTGGTCATTATTTTTCCTAACTGCATCTCCACAATGAGTCGAAATTCAACCATTTGGAAAATAAATAGTGCTAGTGCCACATTTGTTACACCAGAGCCTGTTGTCAAGCACCGCCCGGCTGCCGGGGCCTCTGTGCGGTGTCCGGGGAAATGGAATCGCTCCCCACCAGGGACCCCGGCTGAGCGGGGGGCAGCGTTCTGTGAGCCCTTTCGATGCTGGCTTGTCTTTGTTTCTTGCTGTGGTTAGATTTGGACGCCTGGATGGACTGACGTGCTTAGTCAAAGCCACCATGCTTTGTGACTTCCAGTCATTTTAAGAAAATGCCGTGACCCAGCATTTCCCGAGGGCCGACTGTGAGCCGAGCACTCTGAGCACTGGCCACAACGGATTTCCTTTCCAGGTGTGATTCACCCAGAACCTTTGCGTATGGAATCCAGCATACAATAGGCAATTAGTATTAATAATAACAATAGCTGGCACTCATTTGCATGCCGTGTCCCAGGCAGTATGCAAATCATGACATAGCAGTGATCTTTTGTAGATTGATATTTTCTATTTTGCAATAATTTATCTGATTTAATGAAAAGTGTCTCAAACATACAGATAAGAATAGAGACCATGTCACAAACACTAGCTTTTAAAAATCTTAACCTTTTGGTCTCTTCGCCGCTGATGTTTTTCTTCTTGAACGAGATGTCACAGATAGAGCCACCCCTGTGTGCCAGCCCTGATCTGTTTTCCCTCCCACCACGAAGCTAAATTTGGAGTTTATCTTGCCGATAGATGTTTTTAAATGTTTATTACGTGATTATGTATCCATAAACATGATGTCGTGTTGCTCATGCAGGTTTTTAAACTTGATATAAACGGTATCTGGCTATACATATCATTCCGTGTCTTGCTTTTTTCCTTCCTGCTTTACACAGATGATCACATTTAATCCTCACAGCAGTCTTGGCTGGCAGGCACCATTTGACAGATGAGGAAGTTGAGACCCAGAAAGGCTGAAACACAGCCTCTCACATTGATGAAAGCAAAACATACATCTAAGCTGGGACTCGGCAATTTACTTCTAAGTATAGACCCAAGAGACGCAAGTGTTCAGGGCCGCTAAGGATGTGCACATGTCTTTTTTAAGCAAAAGAGCTAAAAAGGAGACACAGCCCAAATGTGTAACCGTGAAGCATGGGCAAACTGTGATGAGTCATGCATTGGAATATTATGCAGCAAAGAAAAAAAATGAACAAATGTTGCACACAACAGCAAAGATGCCATGCTGAGAGGAAGTCAGGCATGAGGACCTCCACACAGGTCTTTCCGTATGAAGTTCAGATGCAGACAGACAGAACCGGCTGGTCAGGACAGGGATCCCAGGAGTGAGGACCTCCAGGTGGGGGGCACGCTTGGCTGAGGGGGTCCCGGCGGGCGCTTCCAGCCTGTGGGAGGATCCTGTGTCCTGACCTTGGGGGTGGCTACACAGATTATGCGTATTCGTTTGTTCGGGCTGCTGTCACAAAACACCACAGGCCGGGTGACTTGAACAACAGACATTTATTTTCTCACAGCTCCGACCGGAAGTCCACAATCCAGGGATTCGCAGGGCTGGCGTCTCCTGCGGACTCTCTTTGGCTTGAGATGGCCGTCTCCTCACTGTGTCCTCAAGTGAGCCTTCCTCCATACATGAGCATCCTAGGACCCCTGGATGCTCTCAACGTCTCTGCGTATGAGGATACCCATGACATTGCTTAGGGTCCATCTTGATGGCCTCATTTTACCGTGATTACTGCTTTCAAAGCCCTGCCTTCAAATGTGCCACATTCTGAGGCTGTAGAGTTTAGGATGTCAACGTAGGAAGGCTGGAAGGGGCCACAATTCAGTCCTGAACACCACACATACCTAAATAGGCTTCAGCCTTTGTGGTTGGATGCCTGCCTTGCATTCATTCTAGGTGTGCTCTGCCTCCATGTTGATGATGATGACGATGATAATGATGACAGATTTGAACCCAGGCAGCCTGACTTCTGGACCTTGCGTGTGACGCTGGCTCTGTAGCTATTTACGAAAGGAGAGCGGAGGGGCAGGTAGAGTTACCTGCCCAAGGTCAAGCACTGATGAGTGAAACAGTCAGATTTAACCCTCATTCTGCCTGGCTCCGCCTCCATACGGCTCTGTCAGGAGGCTGAGGAGCAAGCTGTCCACTCTCTGTGTCACCTGTTCACATCCTATTGCTGGGAGCTTGCTGGGCTAAGCCCAGTAGAGATGCTTGTCCCCATGAGTCCCATTTCACAGATGGAGAAACAGAGGCCCAGTCCACGCACTTCCCAATGACCAGGCCGTGAGAGTCCTGCGAGGGCCTGGGGTGGGCCAGGCCAGATCCAGCTGTGGAGCCCAGCCAGGGGCCCCGAGGCAGCCATCACTCCATGCCTCGGTTTTCTTGTCCATCGCATGGGCGTCGTGGTGCTGGCACTGCAGGGTAACAGTGGGCGTTAAAGGACACCGTGTCTCTCAAGGGGCAGCACCAGGCTTGACACGTGGTCCAACCACCCGCCTCGTCTCCTGAGTCTTTGGCTTCCTTTTGCTCTGGGCTTCTTTATTCATGGTCTGGAGTTGGCCTCTGCGCTTTCTCAAAGCTTGAAGATTTCCATGGCAGATGGCATTTTACATGATCACCGAGTAAGCACCCTGGTCTGCGCACTGCGGAGGAAAAGACGCGGGTATAGATTGGCATGGCCCCTCATTCCAAATGGGTAGCAATGACATCAGTGGAAAAGTGACAAGTGGGGAGGGTCAACCACCCTCTGCTTCTCCTGCTTCTCCTGAAGTGCCCTGGGCCGTGACTGCAGCTCAGTGACCAAATGCCCTCCCGCATGCTTCCTGAGCGATCTGGAAGGGATGGTGCAGCTGGGCTTGCACAGAGCACCTGGGCCCTGGGGAACACCCCGGGACGGCCGCCCCTCTGCCTCTGGCCGTTCGTAAACACTCGGCTCCATGTTAGCCCATAAAACCAAGAGAAAAGATGAGAGCCGTCCCCTCCTGGAGCAGCATAAAAATCACCTTAAAGCGGGCATCTATAAATGTGGCGCTGGTAATTATTCGGATCTAGTTAACCATGCAACAAAATGGAATAAACTCGGCTCCATTAACCTTATTTTAAAAGCGCTTTTTGGTGATTCATGTTTATTACTCTGTTAACATTCGAGGGAGTGGACGCTCGCCCCAGTCTCGGCTTCAGAATGCGGCACAGAAGGGAGGGCGCGCTTGTGCGAAGGGGGCTGGAGCCAGCGGGACTGTTTTCTCTTTTGCCAGCCCTGCCCCAAAGAGACCTTGCTCATCCATTCACTTGCGCAAGGCAGGCTCGAGCCTTTATCGAGCACCTGCCGTGTGTCAGGTACTTGCCTAAGTGCTGGGACTATGGCAGTGAGCAGAACAGTTCCCCACCCCGTGGAGCTGACGGTCTGATAAGATGAAGCCAACGGCAGGGAATAAGTCTTCCTGTAACCCCGGGCAGCAACGTTACAAAGTGAGCTCCTGGCCTTGTCACACTTTTGTTCCCCGGCTCTAGCGTACATTGGCAGAAGCTGCCTGAATCTGCTCCGGTCACGACGGCTGCAAATGCTAATTTCCTAATGATTCCTCCACATCGTGTCTTCTTTCTTTACATTTGATGTATTTATTATCCAAATGGGTTTGTGTTTGACTCAGTGGCCTGTGATCCATCGCTAAGACAATTTTTGGTTGACAAAGACTGAGAACTGATGTGGGAGACACAGCTGGCTACTCAGAAGACATTTAAGAAGCATGGCAGCTAAGCGCAGTGCGTGACCCTGGTGGGAGACGGGCCTGGGGAAGGCGCTAGGAAGGATGTTATGGGGACAGTTGGTGGGGCCTGAGAAAGTGCTGCCAGACAGGCCAGCGTGCAGGACCCAAGGTGGATACCTCCGCTTTGGTTCATGTGCTGCGGTGACATACAAGGCTGCTCTTGTGCTTAGGAAATACACATCCGACAACTTAAGGAGAGGGTGGCCAACCGTCCCCGTTTGCTTGGGACTCTGAGGGGTTTTCCAGAGTGTGGGGCTCTCGGTGCTGGAGCTAGGAAAATAATAGGCAGACCAGGACACTCAATGACTAGAGAGACGGGGCGTGAATAATACAGTGTGATCAAACAGTTCAGAGAAGTCTCATGCAATCTATATAAACCTCTATATGGTTGTGTGTGTGTGTGTGGATACTGCATATTTAGTGATAAATTTAGTAACAAATAATTTTTAAAATGTGGCAAAACATTTACAATTGGTGAATCTGAGAAAGAGCAAAGGGAAAGTCATTGTCCTCAGAATTGATGGAGTGAGGACTGAAAAGTGGTGGCTTAGAACAACATAAATTGATTGCGTCACAGCTCTGGACCCTAGAAGTTCAAAATCAAGGTGTCTTCCAGGCTGTGATGCCTCCAACCTGCAGGGCAAGGGAGGCAGTTCCACCCTGACACCCCTTGGCTTGTGGGACCACCCCCCCTCCCCATGTGGCAGCCCGCGTGTCTTTACCCTGTCTTCCCTCCTTGCGTATCTGTCTCTGTCCAAGTCACCCCTTCCTATGAGGACCCCAGTCACACAGGTTGGACGCCCGCCCTGACGACCTCATCTGAACTCCAAGTCCTCTGTCAAGACCCCATTTCCAAAGAAGGTCTTGGGGGTTGGGACGTCTACATCTCTTCCGGGGGAGACACATTTAACCCATGACAGTACTACTCATGCGACTTTGCTGCAAGTGTAAAATTCTATCAACACAAGAAGGCATAGCATACAGACTGGACGATGTTATTGCCCACGAGCCCCCCACAGCATCCTGCATCTCTGTAGGTAAATCTCCACGAGCCCCATGTGCCCCAGACTATATAAGGGAGAGCCACAGATGGGTCAGTTCTGGAGACTTTGATAAGGGGACTAGGGCTAGTAACAGTGGGAGCTGCTACCCCCACTGGACAGGGAGGGGCTGTGTGGGAAAGCCCTGACAACTCCTGTTACAGCAGCCAGCCTGTGGTGACCCTACGGGGGAGCTGGAGAAGTCAACGCACCAACCTCAGTCCCCTCCATCCTTCCATCTACAGCTGTTTCCCCAATGGCTGGACCCTACCTGAAGCCGTCGATGCCGCCAAAGACCCACGGTCAGTGTCCCGGCACCAGGTGTGGCGGATCAAGGTGGAGGGTGGCAGGTGCTGGCCCCAGTGACCATCACTCACACACCCTCCTAGCTTGTCCCCAACTCACAGCAACCCACACGGCACCTCCCAGCCCTCCTGAAAGCTGAACCTCTTCTCATCCACATGATCAGTCATCAGCGACTTGGTGCCACGTCCCCCTCCAGAGCACGAGTGTCCCAAGGGCTGAGACCGCCACACCTGCTTTGTTCTCCAAAGTCCCCGGAGAAAATGGCAGAACGAGACTGATGTCCAGGTCCCCCGATGCCCACACCAGCCACAGCTCCTGCCTTCGTCATCTTCATTTTTTAAAGGACTGTCCTGGATCTCTCTGAAGTCCCTTTAATAGGTCCTCTACAGGGCAGAGTTTGAGGAGGGGCTGCTGGCAGGCTAGAGTGCAGTGCCAGGGGTCATAAAAGTGCTGTGCATGCAGAGTGACTCAGGTCGCCAGTGTCCAGACGGGGAAGGCTCGCTTCTGTTTTCTCTTGCAAGGGGAAGCATTTATAGATGTCAACTCAGGCTCTGCTTGAACATCTCTGGGGAGAAGAAACCAGAACCTTCTTAGAAAGGGGCGTGGGCAGTGAAGACTGTCCTGAAGGTCAGCTGGGAGTCAGGAAAGGACACGTGTGTATGTGTGAACAGAGGGAGAAAGCCCTTATCTGAAAGATGTTTACTTCGGGCGGCTGAGGTGGGAAGATTGCTTGAGGTAGGAGTTCAAAACTAACCTGGGCAACATCGCGAGGCCTTGTCTCTACAAAACATAAAAAAATTAGCCCAGCATGGCGGTGTGTGCCTGTAGTTCCGCTACTTGGGAGGCTGAGGAGGGAGGATTGCCTGATCCCAGGAGGTCCAGGTTGTGGTTAGCCATAATTGTGCCACTGCACTCTAGCCTGGGCGACAGGGTGAGAAGCCCGACTCAAAAAAAAAAAAAAGGAATTCATAAATACACAGAAGCTCAAATTCTCACTGTTTTGTCTACAGAATTAGATACATACACGTGAGCAATGATTAGCCAAAGACGCACGGCATGGCTGCGGCTCTCAGTCTTAACGTGTGATTGAACGTGCTGAATCTGTGGCTGGAAGGGTGGCCGGGGCTGAATGATGTAGGTCCGTGGAGACAGTGTTCAGAAACCTCTAAGCAGAGGTTGGGAGAGGGGGAGAGGGGTGGCTGGGATGTCCTAGAGCCGTGCTACCTGGAGGGTGGGGTGTGGGCCCTCAGTGCAGACCTCCCAGGACCTCAGGTATGCAGAATCAGCACCTGCATTCTACTAACACCCCAGAGTGCCTTGCACGCATGCTGCAGCTACAGAAGGTGTCTGTGGGGCACGTTCACATCATCCGGAGGAGGGAATGTAAGGACAGGTCCCGAGATCTCCGATTCTGTAATTCTTCGGCCTCATCTTGCTTAATTCCCCCCTAGTGCAATCACCCCAAACCTCTGTGAGAACACCACCAAGAAGCCCCACCCCCAGGCCCATGCAAACACTTTGGGGTAACTTACCCGGTACTGGTGGCTCAAATGAAGTCTCTTTACAGTCACTATGCTGAAAACACAGGCTAAAAAAAAAATTCCAGACTATCTTTTATAAAAACCCGCAACCTGGCTATGGAAGATGACTTGACCTCCCTGAAGAATGCCAGCCGTTAATGTGGAAGGAATGGGGTGGGAATGGGGAACCAGGCTTCTGCCACCTCCCGTCACACCGCCGATTCGAGCAAGATGATTACTGGGAGTTAAAGCCGCTGGGTGCATGGACCACTGTGTGTGTGTCACTGTATTGTCGCGAGGGAAAACCCGCCAGGACGTGATGGGTGTCACGCCCAGCGCCCTAGCCGGAGGTTGGCTGCCTTACAGAAGGGTCATGCTGAAATCCCAGATCTCCTGATGGGTGTAACAGGAAGAAGCTGACATCCCTGTGACATTCTCGAGCCACGGAAGTTGATCTTGATCCATCCAGCCTTCAGAGCTAATGTCCAGTCTTCAGGAAACGCGCGGGAGAGAGCAACAAGCAAAGGACACCACGAGGAAGCGACCAGACGTACCTGAACAGGGGGACATTGTTCAGAATCCGCTCAACGGGATGCCCCCAAAGGGGGGCCCACTATTCGATAAGAAGACTTGAAAGTGCAGAGATGGTGACTGAAAATGCAGACTACAGAGCCTGGTGGTAGGATGACTCCATTTTAGAAAAAAATGCACAGATCGGCGATAGGTAATGGACAGACAGATGGACGGACACCCCCGCAGTGCTAACAGCGGCCACCTCCAGGAGGTGGGGACATAATGTTCTTCCTTTCCTCTTTGTGCTCATCTTGAGTTTCCTGGCCCTCGGGACTCTCTTGACCCTCGGGACTCTCATGCGAGAGCAGGTATAAAGACGTGCAGGTGGCGTTTAATTCCAGGCGTCTGCAAGTGGCCCTTCGGTCATTCGTTCGTTCACCGAGCCATGTGGTTTTAAGTAGGGACAACGGTACAGACCTGCTGCTGGCCTTTACTTCGTGAAGATAAATGACTCCCATCTTTGACCTCACGTCGGTCCCAGTCTGGCCAGGGAGACAGACCCATAGTCTCAAAGCCAAAACGTACCTGAGGATAGAATGACTACAGAGGTGGAGAGATGTGCTGGCTATGGGGCGGGCCGGGGGGACCCACTCCAGGAGGCCAGCCAGGGAAACTTGGGGTGGAGATAGGGGTGAGAAAGGACATTGAGGGGTTAACCCCTGCCCACCTACCAAAGGCCAACTCCTGTTCTTCTTTTAACTCAGTCACCCTGACCTTCTTTGAATTGCTGGCGTGCACCACACTTTTTCCTACCTCAGGACCATTGCACATGCTGTGTTCTCTGTGTGGAGTGCTCAGACCTATCCCCAAACACACACTCACACACACTACCTCTGTCAGTTTTACACCTTCTTACCATCAAGTTCTCAAGAATCACTCACTCCTTGCCTCCCCACGTCAAGCCCCTATCAGTTTCCCACAGAAGTTGTCCTTCCCCTTCCTCACACACTGTGTGGTCATTTATTAGTCTGCTTATTTCACGCTTTTTTGCTCAAAGTCACGGAGACAACGCCATGCCTCACTCATTTCCACAATCCACTTCCTAGGACAGAACCTAGCAGAGAGCTGTGGCTCCGTCGGTGGTTGCTGCCTCAGTGAACGAGTGAGTGGTCTCAGCAGTCTGATTCTGAGAGGGTCCCAGCTGTGTTCATGATCCCTTCATCAATCCCCATCCCAACAGGGAGAGGAGGACTTGCCGCCCGCCGGGGCCTCGCTGAGGAGCTACACGCAGATCATAGCGAGTTCCGCCAGCAACTCACAGGGCGGGCGTTAGAAATATACCCATTGCGTGGATGAGAACACAGAGTTCAAGAATGTCTCAGCTTCTCATGGACTGGCTGGGTATGTGCCACGCAGCTCACCTCTTTGAATCTCAATTTGGGGAGGCTTCTGCAGTCTCTGCTTGTAAAATGAAATCCAGCCCTTCTGAGACGTCTTTGTCTGTGAAACAGTCATGCCAACAGTACCTTCATGGCTGTTAAGGGGGCGCTTTGTGCCTGGGACCTGGTGGGCACGCCGTAAACAGTTGGCCGGGGGTGCCCTGGTCTTACAGTACTCACGGTTGAATCCCTGGCAGGCGGCCATGCTTTAAAATTCCACGGTGCAATAACCATGAATCACCCCCAGAGATCCCAGGACATAAGCAAGTTGGCTTCCTCTGCCCCGCCCGTCATGCAGGGAGATGCTGGACACTGTCACCAGCTCAGCGATCTCGGCAGCTGACAGGACTCCTGCAGAAGAGCCCCCCTGCCGACCTCGCTGAAAAGACCCGTAAATCCGGCAGCCAGTGTGTCTGGCTTCCTCACTGTGGCCCCCTAAATCTCCCTCTAAGTGGCAGGAGTCTGGCCCGGCTGGCCTGTCTGGGGGTGCTTCCTCCCTCTCAGGGGAGATCGGTGCCAGGAGCCTCTCAGGGGTCGGCGGGGACTTTGTTTCCCTGTCTCATGAGGGGCTACCTCTTTGCCGCCTGACTTGGCTTGGCTCAGACACAAGCTGCAAACTTCGGGGGCCTGGAGGGGACCCCAAAGTTTCCCACTCACTGAACTGCCTTGGTAGACTTGAGTCAGAGTTCCAGGGCAGCCCCCGGGGATAACGTGCCCAGGCCTCTGGGGCCCAAGAATCCCTCTTCCAAAGCAGCAGACTGAGGAGTCAGGTGGCCCTGGGTCAAGTCTGGGGTCGGGGACACCTTGGACAAGTACCTTCACCCTCAGTTTTCTTGTCTTTAAATTGAGATGGCAACAACATCGACCTTGCTAGGGTGTTGTAGACAATTCATAAATTCCTGCCATAGTAAGTAATGAGCGCCTGCTGAATACCACACACTGTGATTACATATCTCACAAATATAACTTCATTTTATTCTCACAACCAATGTAGAAAGTCTGTTTTTAAGCCCCCATTATGGGAAAGCCATGAAACTCAGAGAGGTGGAGTAACCTGGCCAAGATCACACAGCAGAGCTGGGATGCACACTTGGGCTAGTCTGGCCCCAGAAGCTGAGAGTTTTATACACTGTAAACCCCCAAGCCATGCTCCCAGCCACTGCCTGCTGTGTGACTCTCCCCGAGGGTGCTGGAGGCTGAGTCCTGTTTTACATATAGTAAGAATCGCGATGGCAATGCTTACTTGGATCAAAACCTGCGCGTGTGTCACGTGCTAGCACAGGGATGGCTCCCTTTACGTTCTTAGGCCACCGTCCTTATTTTGATTATTTTAGGTTGGTCCGGGCCAGAATCTGAAGCCTTTTCAAAACAAGCAAAAGACTCTGACCTTCGGTCCACAGGGAACCATAGCAGGTTGACACAGGCGACCCTGACGTGATCAGACAGGCCTGTCTTGAGAATGGCTCTGGCTGACCAGAGGAAGATGGTACGAGGGAGAGAGGCTGGGGAACTAGACAAATTGCACCCTCGGTTCCTCCTCACTCCCCAGGCCCTGCCACGTTCCTGAGAGATCCGGCCTGCCCCGTGGTGGCACCTCGTCCCCCAGCCCCTCCCAGCCAGCTCGTCCTAGCTCAGACCGTGGCCCACAGGTGCCAGGCTTAGCACATCCTGCCCAAGGTGGGCAAGTAGAAACTGCCTCTCCACCCCTTCCTTCTTTCATTCAAAATCTAATGATTGAGCACCTGTTGTTCACAGGGCACTCCATGGACAGCACAGAGCTAGTCACTGGGGAGGCCAAGCTGGGACTCAGAAGCATGGGATGCAAACCCTCCCTCCACCTTGGATGTCTTAATTTCTTCTTCCGTGAAGTGGAGGTGACATTCACAACCATGTCCCCCACGGGTGGGAGGTGCAGAGTCGGAAATGACATGGCTGGTGTAGTCAGCTCCTGGGCATGCGTGGAGTTCGTTACCTGGAAGAAGCACAGGGGATGAGGAAGGGGCTGGGGAGAGAGGGCCACAAATCTCAGTCCGTGGTCCTTGCCTGGGGTCAATGCTGGAAATATTTTTGGTTTTCACAACTTGAGGGTGGGGGGTGTTCCTGGCCTCTAAGGCAGAAGCCAGGGATGCCGCTCAGCATGCTACTGGGTACAGGATAGCCCCTGCCCCAGCTAAGAATCACTGGCCCTGGCTGAGTGGACACAGCTTTCCCTGGCCGTCGAGGACTCGAGTTCCAGTGCCCAGCCTCCTCTGAGCGGCCCAGAATGCTAAGGACTGAGCTGCCCTCCACTCTGCCCAGCCAGGCAGCATCTACACCCATCTCCCAACTCCCTGCCCTAAGGTGCCATCCCTGGGTGTTTATCTTCCCAGCCAGCCCCAACCCTGCCAGGAGCAACGGGCTCCCAGCGCCGGTCCCTCTGCTCCTGGTCAGGTGTCCCCAGCACTGTCATGACTGCAGCTGCCCCTGCACGGGTCCCTCCTCTGTCTCTCTGGGATCAGCCACCGAGGCTGAGCTGGCAGGAATTGCTCCACCCAGCTGCAGGGAAACTGCCAGCAGCAGGGACCCAGGCCTCCCTGGCCCCCAGCAAAGGCTTTCGGGGCAGCACAGCCATGGAAGTCATCCGAGTGGGGGACAGAGGACTCCCAGACAGAAGCGGTTTGTCCTTTCTCAGTTGACTGAGCACTTCCAGCCTCTGCCAGCCACCGGGGCTCACGGAAGAACCTGAGGCCTGTCCGGCTCTCTCCCACCCTAAGGAGGCAGCCTTCAGGGTCTCTCCAAGTGGGAGCCTCCACATCGGGCCTCCCTTCTCTCCTGCCCTTTGAACATAGCCAGGGGCACATGACAGGTCCCAGAACTGATGGGCAGCCTCCTCTTCCAGGAGTCCCCAGAGGCCAGGCTTGTCCAAGGTTGCCCCCTCCCCTCTGCCCAGGGCCCGGGGGAGACCACCCAGAGCAGAGCCCAGCACGTAGGAGGTCTTCGGTAACTGCTCGCTGGGTGAATGAAGGAATGTGTGCATGCGTGTTAGGGGGCCATCTTTGCACCTGACTGGCCACGTGACTTCACGCAAGCCACGGTATACCCTCAGGCCTCGATGTACTAGTCCAGACAGCGGGGCTCATGGTTTACTGTCGAGCAAATCCTGAAAACCAGGCACAGGTCTTTGGGGGCAAGGCAGGGGGAGGCCAAAGCTGAGACCGGGCTCTTGAAAGGAACTGTGATCCATGTGCTCATGACGGTTCTGTTCCTTCAGCTCCAGAAAGGCTGGTCCTGAGCTGGCGATGTTGCCTGTGTTTGCTCCCTATTGCTGCATAACAAGCCGCCCAATGCTTCGCAGCTGAAAACAACAGACCTTTATTATCTCACAGTTTCTGGGGGCCCAGGCCCTGGGAGCAGCTTAGCTGGCTGGTTCTGGCTCCAGGTCTCTGGTGAAGTTGCCGCCAAGCTGCCGGAGAGGCTTCATCTCAGAATCTCATTTAAGCGGTTGTTGGCTGGGGGTTTCAGCTCCTCACCACGTGGGCTTCTCCACAGAGCTGCTTGTGGTTTCCCCAGAGCAGGGATCCATGTAAGAGAGAGGAGAGAGACAGAGACAGAGGAGACACAGAGGAGACACACACACACACACACACACACACACACACAGAGAGAGAGAGAGACAAAGGAGACAGAGTAAGAGAGAGAAAGATAAAAGGAGGGGAGATGGAAAAAAGGAAGAAATAGAGATTAGGAGAGGGAGACAGAGATGGAGAAGAGAGAGAGGAAGAGAGAGGCAGAGACAGTGAGAGAAACAGAGAGTGGGAGAGAGAGAGAGAAAGAGAGAGACAGGGAGGAGAGAGAGAGAGAGGGACACACAAAGGAGACGGAGAGTGGAAGAGAGGAAAGAAAGAAAAAGAGAGGGAGGAGAGAGAGAGAGACAAAGAGAGAGACAGAGAGAGAGAGACAGAGAGAGAAAGAGGAAGAGAGATGGATTCCACAGTTGTTCTCAGCCTAACCCCGGAAGGGCATGTGACCTGTCCACCATCCTCTGGTGTCGAGCCCTGGAGGACGTGAGCACCAGGAGTGGGGCTCTCGGGAGCCATCTGGGAGACTGGCAGCCACATCTTGCCTGGCGTCTGGGTGGCCCACAGGGCACAGAAGGCAAGGGAGAGAGAAAAGGCCTGTGGCCAGTTTGAGGCTGCTGGGGGAGGGACCGGCTCTTTTCAGTGCCTGCCACACCCAAGCCTGTCACTCTGTCACCCTGTCACAGGCTGTCGCTGTGTGTTATTTTGTTTCCTCCTCACAGCTGGCCCGTGAGACAGTCAACGCACCACAGTCTTCAGATGAGGAGAGCTGGCAAGAGATGGGGCAGGCTTGGAGCCCAGAAGTGACTGGGACAGCGTTTCCATCCGGGCCTGACCACCCTGCTCTGCTCTGGGAAGGTGCTGGAAGGGCAGGTACAGAGGGGCCAGTTTTCTGTCTGGTCCTAGATGACAGAAAAGCCCAGACTTCCCCACAAGGATGCTGGGAAGCACTTTGTAGAGGAATCCCAGGAATTCCTTCCTGAAATATTTCCCTCCCACTGTGCTTTTTGTTTCTGTCGCTGGGGGGTGTGGGGAGTACCCTTGTCCCCAGTTTGCAGGAGAGAAAACTGAGGCTCAGCAAGCAGTTGACATCCCCAGGGTCTCCTGGTTCTTTATTATTATTATCATTACTATTATTATTATAGTCAGAGTCTCAGTCTGTCGCCCAGGCTAGAGTGCAGTGGCACGATCGCAGTTCACCGCAGCCTCCACCTCCTGGGC
This sequence comes from Tarsius wallacei, assembly GCA_963574415.1. Lineage (NCBI taxonomy): Eukaryota > Metazoa > Chordata > Mammalia > Primates > Tarsiidae > Tarsius > Tarsius wallacei. The sequence continues at coordinate 1,919 of CAUYQG010240472.1, read as the reverse complement.
TCAGGTGATCCTTCCACTTCATCCGCCTGAGCAGCTCAGACTACAAGTGTGTGCCAACCATGCCCAGCTAGTTTATTTTTTACTTTATTTTTAGTAGAGATAAGGCCTCACTGTGTTGCCCAGGCTGGTCTCGAATTCCTAGCCTCAAGCAATTCCCACCTTGGCTTCCCAAAGTGCTAGGATCGATCACAGGTGTGAGCTGCTGTGCCTGGCCAGGGTCTCCGGATTCTAAGTCCACCCCTACTCCCACCCACCCTGACCCCCTAAGGCCCCTTAGGATGCCAAGTTCACAACTAGGCTGTCCCCCAGGGGTCTACGCCGGACGCCTGTGTGCAGCAGGACAACCATGGGGATTAATCTCGACCTTAGATCCAGGCCTCGAGGCGCACTTTAAACTCCTGCCGGCATCTCCAGAAAGAAACCCAGCCATCTGACTGTGTGTGTGTGTGTGTGTGTGTGTGTCACAGGGGACCTTTCCCAGTGCCTAAGATGGGCTTAAGCCAGGATTCTATTTATTCTGTTTGAGCATCTGCTGAGACCATTTTGTTAGATGCCTACACGACCGAGGACTTAGAAACCTGGGAGAGAGGCTTCGTCCTGAGACTGAGGGAGGATTTTCCCATTGGTGGTCCCTTCACTGTCTCTTCTGAGAAGTCTTAATCCCTTAATCACTTTTATTAATCTCATAACAATCTTCCCAACATCGGTGGCATCCTTCTTATCTTGGTTAAGCATTTTGGTGAACTCAGAGCTTCTTGTCACTGAGGGGCTTTTCCTTCTGCCTGAGGCATCTGCTCTCACACAGCGTCTCCCCCTCAGCCCTCCCCTTCCCTGTGCCTGTGTGTCTCCCCCTCCGGTCTCCCCTCTCCCTCCGCCCACTCCATTTCTCTCTCTCTTCCCCTCCAGGCTCCCCCCTCCCCAATTCCCCTGCCCTCTCTCCCCCTCCTCCTCCCATTCCATCTCCCTCTCTCCCCCTCCAGTTCTGTTCCATTCTTCCCCTTCTTCCCTCCCTCTCCTCCCATCCTGCCCCACACCCCTCACTTTCTCTCCCATCTCGCTCCTGTCCTCCCTCCAGCTATGCCGTGAGGCTCCAGCAACCTTTGAATTTCAGAGCGAGCGGGCACCTCCTGGACCAGCCAGCATGCATTTCTCATTTTACAGCTGGGAGAGCCGGGGCTCCCGGATGCTTGTCGACTCATTCAAGGTCCCAGGCCGGCAGGAGAGGCCCACACGTGCCCACTGGGGCAACAGAGCTCCTGCCAGGGGTCAGCACGTACCCCTAACCCGTAATACTCACAAAGGCCGCTGAGGTGGGTTCTGCCACTTGCTTCATCTTAGAGATGAGGAAACTGAGGCAGAGCGCGGGGAAGTCACCCATATCCAGACACAGCATGGCACAGGCATGGCGGGAGCCCGGAGCCCAGGCATTCTGACCTCGGGGTGAGCGCCCAGCCCCTGGGTCCTCTCCACAACGGCCAGGCATCTTTCTCCCACCGATCCCTCCTGGGACCCTGAGCAAGGGGTGCACACGTGGGGCAAAGCAGGTCCTTGTCGGGTGAAGCAAGGGAACGAGCCTCCCTGAGTGGCAAGTCGTGCTCTCCCACGGGGGCTCAGAAACTCTGGAATGGAGGCCCTCCCGCCCTGCAGGGGGTTTCCCGGCTCCCAGAGCCCCGCCCAGCTCTCAGCAGGTGCAACAGGACAGGTGGCCACTGGAGAGCCAGTGGTCTCCTGCAGCCTTGCCCTAACTGACTAGCCAACTCATCCTCTCTGGGTGTCACTCCCATTCCTCAACAGAAAAGAGGCATCTTGAGTCGCCCCTGCTGCAGAGGTCTCTCTGGAAACAACTGCAGTGCGGAGGAAGCCCATAGGACGGACCCTTCAGGCCAGCTGCTGGCGGGCCTGGGGCTGTGCAGGAGGGA
>CAUYQG010240469.1:0-24040 GCA_963574415.1 Tarsius wallacei | reverse complement strand
CGGTGGCTCAGCCTGTAATCCCGCGCCTTTGGGAGGCTGAGGTGAGTGGATTGCCTGAGCCCGCGGGTTCGAGACCCGCCTGGGCAAGCAAGACCTCATCTCTACAGTAAATCAAAAAATTAGCCGGGTGTGGTAGCGCGCGCCTGTAGTTCCAGCTACTTGGAAGGCTGAGGTGGAAGGATTGCCAGAGCCCAGCAGGTCGAGGCTGCGGTGGTCGGGAGCGGCCACTGCACTCCAGTCTGGGTGACAGAGTGAGACTCCAACTCAGAAAAAAAAAAAAGAAGCTTAAAAGATAAATCAAAGCCTAAAAAAGATGAGTGATTATATCAAGAGACCAAACCTAAGATTAATTGGAATCTCTGAGGCAGATAGAGAGACAGAGACCACCCTGGAACAAACAGTTCATGAAATTATCCAAAAAATCTTCCATCATCTCATCTGAGATGTGACCATTCAAATACAACAGATTCAGAAAACGCCTGCAAGACAACAAATGAGAATACCGACTTCTAGACACATAGTAATTCATTCACACTAAGTAGGTATAAAAGAAAAAAAACAAAAGACAGCAAGAAAGGTCAGACTATCATCCAGGGAAGACCAAATAGAATAGTAGCAGACTTATCTACAGAAACACATCAGGCTAGGAGAGATTAGAGTCTAATCTTCAAAGTTCTCAAGGTAAACAATTTCAAACAAGAATTACCTACCCAGCTAAGCTAAGTTTCATCAGTGATGGAGAATCAAAATCCTTTCCAGACATTCAGTTCCTAAGACTTTATGCTGCCTCCAGGCAAGCTTTATAAAAACACTTAAGAAAGTATTAAACACAGAAGAAGAAAAAAAAGAATGACCACCTCCTTCCCAAGAATGCAAGAAAAAGAAAACACACATAAATCAACCCAAAAATCAAAAGAAAGACAACAAACAAATAAACAAGCAGCAATAACAAAGACAAACTCTATAAGAACCTCATGACAGGGATAAACTCTCACATCTGAATAATTATCCTGAATGTGAATGGACTAAATGCATTATTGAAAACACACAGAATTGCAAATAGAATAAAATATCATGATGCAACAATATATTGTCTCCAGGAGACTCATCTCACCAGAAAGGACACTCACAGACTCAAAGTAAGAGGATGGGAAACAAAATTTCAGACAAACAAAACACAAAAGAAAGCAGGAGTTGTGGTCTTAATAGCAGATAAAATACCACTTAAGTTATCAAAAATTTTAAAAGATACAGAAGGTCACTACATAATGATAAAAGTTTCAATCCATCAGCAAAAAATATCCATCCTAAACATATATGCACCAACACAGGAGGACCAACTTTCATAAAGTAGCTTCTAGGTAAATTTTAAAAAGATATTGACTCTAACACTATCATAGCTGGGGACTTAAATACCCACTAACAACCCTAGACAGATCATCAAGACAAAAAGTCAAGAAGGAGATTAAGAACCTCAATGTGACAGTTGACCAAACTGACTTAATTGATACCTAAAGAACACTCCACCCAACAACCATGAAATATACATTCTACTCATCACCACATGGAATGTACTCTAAGATTTGACCACATCCTCAACCATAAATCAAGCATAAAGGAATTCCATAATATTGAAATTCTGCCATGCTCCTTTCAGACCACACTGGAATAAATATCAACACCAACAAAGTTCCCCCAAAACTCACAAAGACATGGACACTAAACAGCATGATACTGAATAACTCCTGTGTCAACAGAAACCAAAACAGAAATTAAAACATTACTGGAAACAAATGAAAATGAAGAAACATCTTACCAAAATCTCTGGGATGCCATGAAAGCAATACAAAGAGGGGAATTCATAATTCTACAAAGACACATGAAGAAAATGGAAAGACCACAAGTTAACAATCTAACAAATCACCTAAGGAAGCTGGAAAAGCAAGACCACCAAAACCCTAACTTCAGCAGAAAAATCCAAATCACCAAAATAAAAGCCCAAATTTGAGACATGAAGACAAAAATAAAATACAAAAAAATCAACAAAACAAAAAGGTGGTTATTTGAAAGGCTAAAAAGATTGATGGACCCCCCCAGCTAGACTGACTAAGAATAAGAAAGAAAAAGCCCAAATAAACACAATCAGAAATGCAAAAGATCAAGTCACAACTGACCCTGAAAAAATACAAAAGATTATCAGAGATTACTATGTACACTTGTATGGAAACATATATGAAAACCTAAATGAAATGGAGGACTTTCTGACATCATACCACCTCCCCCTGTTGAAATAAAAAGAAATCGAGACCCAAATAGACAAATAACAATCCAGAATATTGACTGTGTCATAAGAAAACTACCTGGGGGTGGGGGGGATTGGCTGTAGTGGGATACTGCGGGGGGAAGCAGGGGGCACACATCACCAACAAGTGTATGTGTATAATGAACATTTGTATACTTAACCCTGAGTTGTACCCCACATCTTTAAAATTAAAAATTAAAAAAGAAAAGAAAACTACCTACAAAAAAACCCTGGACCAGATGGCTTTCCAGCAGAATTCTACAAAACATACAAGGAGAAGCTGATAACAATCCTATTGAAATCATTCCAGGCTATTGAGAAAGATGGAACTCTCCCCAAATCATTTTATGAAGCTAACATCGCATTGATACCTAAACCAGGTAAAGATTCAACAAGAAAGAGAACTACAGGCCAATATCCTTGATAAACTTAGATGCTAAAATTCTCAACAAGATTCTAGCAAATTGGATCCAACAATACATCCCAAAAATCATCCACCATGATCAAGTAGGCTTCATCCCCAGGATGCAGGACTGGTTCAACATCTGCAAGACCATAAACATAATTAAATACATCAACAGATATAAAGACAGAAACCACATAATTATATCATTAGATGTGAGAAAAGCTTTCAATAAAATCCAGCACCACTTCTTGATAAAAACCCTCTAACATCTAGACATAGATAGAACATACCACAAAATAGTAAGAGCCATCTATGAGAAACCCACAGCCTACATACTGCTACACAGACAGAAATTGGAACCATTTCCCCTAAAAACTAGAACAAGACAAGGATGCCCACTCTCACCCCTCCGGTTCAACGTAATATTGGAAGTTCTAGATAGAGCAATCAGACAAGAGAAGAAAATCAGGACTATCCAAATAGGAAAACAGGAAGTTAAGTTATTCCTCTTTGCAGACAACATGATTCTATACCTCGTAAACCCAAGAGAATGTGTCAAAAACCTTCTTGCACTGATAAAGGACTTTGGCAAAGTCTCAGCATATAAAATAAATGAACAAAAAACAATTGCATTCCTATACACCAACAAAAACAGAAACCCAAATAAAAAGCACAATCTCACTCACAGTAGCCACAAAAAAATGAAATACCTTGACATCTTCCTAACCAGAAAAGTCAAAGTTATTTACAATGAAAACTATAAAACACTGATCAAAAAAATCAAAGATGACACAAACAAATGGAAAAATATTCCATGCTCTTGGATTGGAAGAATCAACATTGTTAAGATGTCCATCCTACCCAAGGCAATCTATAGATTTAATGCAATACCCATTAAATTACCAGCAGCATTCTTCTCCTACTGAAAATGACAATACGGAATTCATATGGAAACATAAACAACCATGAATAGCCAAAAACAGTCCTCAGTAAAAAAAAAAAAAAAAAAAAACCAAAGCGGGAGGTATCACACTTCCAGACTTTAAACTTTATTATAAGGCTATAATAATCAAAACAGCCTGGTATTGGTACAAGAATAGGCATGCAGACCAATGGAACAGGATAGAAATTCCAGAAGCAAAACCTCAATTTCTCAACCTACTCATCTTCGACAAAGCCTCCACCATCAACCACTGGAAAGAGGAGAAACTATTCAGTAAAATGTGCTGGAAAAACTGAGTGACCACTTGCAGAAGGTAAAAACAAGACCCCTATCTCTCACCATACACAAAAATTAACCTTAAGTGGATCAAAGACCTAAATGTAAAACCTCAAGCTATAGGAATCTTAGAAAATGCAGGTGACAACCTTATAGTTTTGGAACTGGCAACCAATTTCTGATCAAAGCCCCAAGTGCCCATGCCATAAGAGGTAAGACAGACAAGTAGGACCTCATCAAACTGAAAATCTTCTGCAAAACCAAAGAAACCATCAAGAGAGCGGGAAGACAGCCCACAGACTGGGAAAAAATATTTGCCAACTGTATATCTGACAAAGACCTAACATCTAGGATCTACAAGGAATTCAAACATGCTGAAAAGAAAAAAAACAAATAGTCCCATTACAAAGTGGGCAAAAGATATGAATAGACACTTCTCAAAAGAGGATATATAAGCAGCCAACAGATATATGAAAAAATGCTCAGCCCTACTAGTCAGCAAAGAAATCCAAATTTTAAAATGTTGTCTTATTTAAGGCTGTAATTCTCATTCTGGAGTGTACATATATAATGCAAGCCAGGATGCCCATCATCAACAACTCAAAAAACAACAGATGCGGTAGAGGATGTGGGGAAAAGGGAACAATTCTACACTGTTGGTGGGAGTGTAAACTAGTACAATCTCTGTGGTAAACAGTGTGGCAATTCCTAAAAGATTTAAAAATCAACCTTTCATATGACCCTGCAGTCCCCCTTCTGGGAATATACCCAGAGGAACTCAAATCACCCTATGAAAAAGATACCTGCACATGCATGTTTATTGCAACATTATTCACAATAGCAAAAACATGAAACCAACTGTGCGGCCCATCAAAAGAGGACTGGGTTAAAAAAATATGGTACGGCCAGGCTCGGTGGCTCAGCCGGTAATCCCAGCACTTTGGGAGGCTGAGGTGAGTGGATTGCCTGAGCCCGCAGGTTTGAGACCCGCCTGGGCAATGTGACGAGACCTCATCTCTACAATAAATCAAAAAAAATTAGCCAGGCGTGGTAACGCGTGCCTGTAGTTACAGCTACTTGGAAGGCTGAGGCAGAAGGATCGCCGGAGCCCAGCAGGTCGAGGCTGCAGTGGCTGGGAGAGGCTACTGTATTCCAGTCTGAGTGACAGAGTGAGACTCCAACTCAAAAAAAAAAAAAAAAGTGGTACATATACACAATGAAATATTATGCATCATAAAGAAAGAAAAAAGTATGAACTTTGCAATAACTTGGATGGATTTAGAGTCTATAATACTGAGTGATCTATCACAGAAACAAAGAACTGAGTACCACATGTTCTCACTCATAAGCAGACCTTAAACAATTATCACAATACTATAAGAAAGGGATTGACAGCAGTGGGAAACTGCCAGGGGAACGGGGGCACACCTCATCAACAAGGGTACCTGCATAATGAACATTTGTTTACCTAACCCTGAATTGTACCCCACATCTTTAAAATTTAAAATTAAAAAATTAATAAAAATAAATATGTTAATTTTAAACATATGTTAATCTCCATCTAAAGTCTACATGAAAAAATTCAAGAAAATATGATGAGAGAGAGATGAAGTAGAAAATATAGGAGAAAGGAAAATAAAATCATATTAATTTTTTATTCTATGCCAAATTGTCAGAAAACACCATTCTATTCTTGAAGTTGATAAGGAAGCAAGATGTCTGTGCATGTGTTCACACACGTGCATGTTGTTCTATTTAAGGCTATAATTCTCATTCTGGAGTGTACATCCTACTTACCCTGCAAAGTATTATTTTATTTTATTTGTTTTGTTTTTCTAAGTACCCTGGGCCACTGTGGAATGATGCAATGCAGCAGCCCTATGAACACAGTTGTCTGGGTGGTAGCCCAACTTGTCACTGAACAAGAGTTTCCCTTTGCAGCCCCAGAGAAGGTATGACCAAAAAGAGAGAAGATGCCCCTAAAAATGGGACGTAGCCACCCAAGCTCCCAGTCCTCAGGTTCACCTCCTAGGACAGCAGCCTATCTGCTGAGAGGAAGCTGGTCATCCTCCAACCCCCAAGGTCTTGAAACCAGACCTGCTCAGAGCCAGCAGAGAGTCACAGCCTCATCATCAGCCATGAGAATGTCTTCATGACTCCCACTTCCTGAGCCCAAGACTTCTCATGGCAGACTAGCAGGGTCTTTTCCCTTTGTTCCCTGGGACCCTGCATGCTAACATTCCCATTGTGGAGGAAGAGGTCTTTCAGCACAATAACATCAAAATAATGCTACACACAAAGCATCTTTAACAACAATGACAGTTGTTCTAATTGAGAATGAAATTGCCAGGGAGCCAAATAGGAGAAGGGAAACATTGACAGTGAAGAGTTCCAGATTGGTTGTCAGAACAAACAAAAGGAAGAGTGTGAAAATACCAGTTATCTTAGAGTTGATTTTTTAAAATTCCCTCGTTTTGCACTCATTTCATATATGCAGATTAGTACTCATCTCTTGAGGGTACATTTATCAATCCCCATGTAAGTAGAGGAGACCTCCACTACAGATCCATTTGGTGTCATTTCCTAAGGTGATAGCTGGTCTCATTTTTCCTTAAATATGTGTTTGAGAAGTGTCCAGAATGGTTATTCTAACAAATCCTGCCTGGGAGAAAGAGACATGGCTCTGTAAGACACTATCCCTTTCACATAGTATTAGCAATAGAGACTATGTTTTCTGAATTTGCAGTAAGAATATTGCTGGGGTTAGGGTGCTGCTCAGCAGAGAGCAAGAAGATGTGCCCCATGGGCATGTTCTCCCTTGTTACAGCCAGCACAGCCATGGCAGCCCACTAGATGGAACCCATAAACACCTGCCTGCTCTCTGTCTGCAGCACAGGGTAATTAATACCCTGCTCATAGTCTTCTACTTTCCATTTACTTTGCCAATGCTGCTGTTACATACCACTGATTTTCCCAAATTGAATATTAATGATTTACTCTCTGAAATCTAAGGGTGCTTACAAACCATGATAGTGTGAGTGACTTAAAAAAAAAAAGTGGAAAGAGAAAATGCTCCCTTTTTCTCATGTGGGTGTGGCCAGGCATATGATTTATGGAAGGGGGTCTCTTTGGCTCTTGACTATGAAGGCAGAGGCAGATAAAGGGAGAGGAGCTGGCTGCCCATCTGCTTCAAACATCTCAGTTGTCTGCTGACAGCGTTGGGATCGATCACAGGGTGAAAGCTCTTTTAGCGTAGCTGAACTAATAGAACTCATTCATATTCTTTTATAAAAAGCAAGAGGCGCTCCTGTCAGCAGTGGAAGAACATACTGATCGGATTCCCAGGTCCTGCCTCAGCTTTCCAGGTCCCACCTTCAGACCTGAGAGCTCTTCACTCCCTTGTCTCTGCAAGTCCACGTTGATCACCACCTTGGAGACATGGCTCACCTCACAGGAGCTTTGACTTATTCCACATGGCATGTATTAATTTTCTCCATATCCTGCAACCCCTCCTTTATGGAATCAATTTACTGGTCAACTTAGGGCAAGATATTTCGCAATAGTGAGTTTTAAATGACATAGTTTTCAAGCAAAGGCACACAGGTTTATAATAATAACACTCAGCAAGTATGCAACAACACAGTTTACAAAGTTTTGTGCCATAGATTGTCTCATTTTGGACACAATACATTTTATTATGCTGACTTTGTTGCAACATATTCAATGTTGGTATTTTGATGAAGAAATTCTTTAAATACTTTAAAGATAAATCACTAATATTTTAGGATTTTTTATTTTTATTCTGGTAAAAACACTTAATATAAGCTCTACCCTCTTAAATATTTAAGTGTACAATTCAACATTGTTAGCTATAATCACAATGTTGTACTGCAGATCTGTAGAATGTATTCATCTTGCATAACTAAAACTTTATACTCACTGAACAACATCTTCCCCCTGCCCCCTACTGTTCTTACTGTTTCTATAAGTTTGACTAATTTAGATATCTCATATAAGTGGAATCACACAATATCTGTCCTTCTGCATTTAGCTTACTTAGCGTTAAGTTCTCCAAATTTATCCATGTTTCAAATGGCAGAAATTCCTTCTTTTTTAAGACTGAATAATATTCTATTTTACGTATATGCCAAATTTTCTTGATCCATTGATCCAACTATGGACATTTAGTTTACTTCTATGTCTTGGCTATTGTGAATAATGATGCAATAAACTTAGAAATTCACATGCCTTTTCAAGATTCAGATTTTATTTCCTGTGAATATATACCCAGAAGTGGGACTGCTGGTCATATGGTAGCTCTCTTATCAATTTTCTGAAGAGTCTTCATACTGTTTTCTATAGTGGCTGCAGCATTTTATATTCCCATCAACAATGGAAGCCAATCAGTCTGGCCCCCAAACTTGGAAAGCTATACTTCCAGCTTTAAATTTCTCCCTGGTTTTGGACTCTTCTCATGCATTCACTAATAACCTTGCCTTGACAGCATTGCTTCTACTTCCTTTGGCAACAGAAACATTTCTGGGCATACTGGCTAAGCATCTCTGTGGCGAAGCAGGAAGCAGTGGGCGTGACAACCAGCCTCAGAAAGTCAGATGCTGACTGAGAAGGAATGGAGGGGAACAATGGTGCACACCATGACAATGTGGACTCTGCCTTGGCTATGTATCATTGTAGACTTCCTACTAGGAAACAAAGAACAGGAGAATGGGTGAATATAGAGGAGGAGCAGGAAGATAAAGTAGCAACAGAAAAAGCAGAAAGGCAGGGAATAGAAGGGGCAGTCAAATCAAATTACTGTGTTTAGTTATTTTGGTGAAAAGTACTTCAAGCCACCTCTTTCCCAAAAGGCTGAGAAAGTTTATTGAAGGGACATGTATACTATTAAGAGGGAGTATGCAAAGGGGCTGAAACATAAGCATTTGAGTTTGACCAAGTTCCAAGTCAGCTAGACACTTAATCTGAGTTTAAGTCCTATACTTGCAAAATGGGATGATCCCAATACCTGCCTCATAGGACTCTGGTAAGAACTAAACAAGATATAACCTAAAACATCCTTACCCCAGTGGCTGCTTTATAGCAAACATTCAATAAACGTTAGCTACTCTGATGTGGTTTTCATCAAATAAAGGTTAATGCTATAATTTGGATGCTTGACCTCTCTCACTCTCATGGTGATAAATTCAGTATGGTAGTGTCAGGAGATGGGGCCTGGTGCAAGGTGTTTGGGATCATGAGAGTAGATTCCTAATAAATAGATGAATGCTCTTCCTGAGGTAAAGAGAGGAAGTGAGTTCTCATGCTATTAGTTCCCGTGAGAACTGATTGTTAAAAAGAGCCGGATACCTCCTTTCTCTCTCTTGTTTCCTCTGTCACCATGTGATCTCTGCACACTCCAGCTCCCTTCCGTCTTCTGCCATGAGTAGAAGCAGCCTGAGGCCCTCACCAGAAGCTGAGCAGATGCTGGTGCCATGCTTTTGGTATAGCCTGCAGAACTGTAAGCCAAATAAACCTATTTTCTTCATAAATTACCCAGTCTCAAGTATTCTCTTGTGGCAACACAGACTAAGTCAGTAAATGAAAAATAAACAGGGAATACACAAATTTTAAAAAAAGAAGGACAAAGTAAATCAGCTGCATGTACTAATAGGGTTGCTATGACTACACTTAAGACTGGCAAGTCAAGCCACGTAGGGTTGGGGGAAGCTTATCTCTTATTTCCACAAAACTAAGAAGAGGGCACAGGAAGATGATTTTCTTACATCTGAAGGAAGCTCTTCACAGGCCACAGTACTCAATGAAGTCTGTGACTAGGAACAAGTTTGTGTCTTCTATGGTAACAGGGGACAGAATGCATGGTGTCATCTCTTATCCAAAGTCATAGATGTGAAATTATATAATATAATAAATAATTTTCAATAGAAGCGAAAATTCCCCTGAGCTGTGCTGAATAATGCTCATAATAGTATTAGTAATAGCTAACAGTTGCCGAGATCTTACTGCATGCCAGGCGTGAGTCAGTGTACTTAGCACATATCATCTCTAAACTAAGCACATATTATCACTTACCACAGACCTATTACCATCCTCATGTTACAAATGAGAAAAATGAGATACAGGAAAGATGAGATGCTTACCCACAGTCACAGAGCTGGTAAATTGTAGAATGAAAATGCAATCCAAAAGAATCAAACTCCAAAGCCCAAGTTCTTAATCATGATGCTGACTCTAAGCATAACTAAACATAATTACTGAAGCTTGAGAAACTTAAATGCCCTATAGTGGCAGAACTATAAAGATCTGAATTGCTTCAGCCATTTTAGTATATCCTAATAGGTATAAAAGGAAATAGAAAATCCTAGTTTAAGATTTAGGATTGGCCACATGGTTGGCTCCTCTCCTTGAAGATAAAAACCTGAAGTTCCTTAATCAGTTGCCCCTGAATTTTGGAAATATCGGCTAACCTCCCATGGTTTACTCTCTGATGTTCCACCACCCAATATCAATCAGGAAATTAGTTCCTGAAACTGAAAGACAAAAATCTCAGCTTCACAACATGCCAATGACCTTCAGGCCATGAAAATGGCAAAAGAATAAGTAAGTAATTTTCTCCAAGAAAATTCTCCTTTAAAGAAAGAAAAATAGCAGCAATTATGTATAAGGTCATAAAAGACAGACAAAAACAGAAAGACACCTGTCAAGGTCTGCCCAGACAATGCACAAAGTCTAAGGTCCAAAAAGGTGTCTTAAGGCACAGTGAAGTCCTTCTAGTAACAGGCTCAAACACATGAGAATACCCTCTCTGCTTGTTTTTACTAATTTGCCATTTCTGGGGAAATGATTTTTCATCATCTCAGATACCATCTCAAATTTGTATCTTTCAATAAGCCAACTAATTACCTGTGCCCACCTGAGGAATGGGTTGGAAGACAGAAAGAGAGAAAATAGAAGATTCCAGAACACATTGAAAGAAATAATCCATATCTCTCTTCTAGATACTTTGTGGCTCACCTAACCCTTAGTCCTTTCATAGTGAGCCGGTCCCTAGAGCAGGGCGTGAACCTCATCTGACGGAGCCAACAAACCCCACATTGAAGAAGTTGAACCATAGACTGGCCTTCGACGAAACAGATGTTTCCCCATTCATTTTAAGTTAAATCTCAGGATTCTATAAGTAATTGATGGCCGGGACTTAGAATAAAATGGCATGCAGACCCAGGCATTAGGCAGCCTTATGGGGCATTAAGTAAAGGAAGTAAACAAAGGACATTGATCAGGAGAATGACCCAGATTCAACAAGAGAAGCAGGTGTGAGGATAACATGCATCCCTGGAGAGGTGGGGAAAGGAGCCACAGGGTCTGACCCTTCACTCATGCAACTCCTCACAGCTCTGCAATAACCTGGCTGTGTTCGTGTGATCTGAGTTGAGTGATGTCTGTCCATTTGATCTGAAAGGACCATGCCTCTAATCATATTAACAGTATTAATTATAATTAACATTTAGTTGGAACTTACTTTGTATCTGGCACTACATTAAAACATTTACATGAATGTCTTTTGATTCCTCACATTATTCCTGTAAGAGTAGTACTACTGTTATTTCCATCTTACAGTTGAGAAAACTGAGGCTCTGAGAGGTTAAATGATTTGATTGTAACTTCCAGTTGAGGCAAGAATTAGACTAAGGTGGATTGGCTCAGAGTCCACACTCTTGGCTGCCATAATAGACTGCTTCTAGACCCTCAAGTTGAGCAATCCCATGGATCTAGGAACCATAGAAGAGCAGCCCACCCTTCTAAATCTCTACTGCTTGGTGCTCATTGGCAGTGAAATTATCATAGAGTTGGAAGAGTGTGAGCTTCAATATGGGTAGAGTCAGGTTCAAAACGAATCTGCAGTTTACTTAGTCAACCCCCAATCCTCACTTTCTTCATCTATAAAATGACGGCACACATACAATAACGTCTAATCCTCAGGGTTGCAATTGGATTACATTGAATGGCCAATGTGACCAACAGTGCCTAGCACAAAGCAAAGCACCTAGTAAATTTTAATAAATATCGGTTCCTTACCCATACTTTCAGGGTGGTTTAGAAGATTAAAGAGCTACATGTGCAAAGCACAGTGCATTGTATATCACATGTTGAGAAGTGTACATTGTGTTCCTTCCTACCCTACATCTCCTAACTTCTGAGGAGTTTGGCCACCAGCTTGTAATACAGGTCAGAATCACTTCTCGGCAGCTTTTACGCAAGGATCACTGGTCTCAAGTCAAGGCTTCTGTTTTTGCTTTTGTTTTTGTTTTCCCTCAAATGTGTGCAATTCTCAGGAAACTGAGAGAATAATCTCTAAGAAGTAAGAAACACCAGTCTGCTTTTTCTTAGAGTTGTCACCAGTGAAAAGTGTTACTGTAGGTTAATGAATTTTTCCAAAAGAATGAACTGTCATGGGGGTAAAGAGGAGTGTAAAGAGGGAAGAGGGTGATTACCTGTGTGACTCTAGCACAGGCTTCATTAACTAGCACTGCTCACCGCAGACAATTGCAAGTAAATCTCAGCTGGACAGAGATTCATGTCCACTAGAGATGAATTCTGACTACATAGCTGAAAAGAGTGAATGTCTCTCTGCTCAGCCACCAGATATCAGTAAATACACAGCTGCAGGGTTTCTGTAGGTGGTTTTGGGATTCCTCTTTTCTCAGACCAAACAAGAGCTTGGGTTCCTACTTAATCCTCTTCATGAAGAAATGCCACCCACTCTTGCATAGCAGATGACCACAAGCACAAGGAGGGGAAAGTAAGAGTCTCACCCCTCATGTCCACATAGCCCCTGAAAAATCTCATTTCATCCAGGCAGAAATTGAATTTCTTAAATCAGTATCCTCTACATGCTTGCAACTCAAAATGTAGTCCATACACCAGCAACATCAGTGTAATCTAAGAGGTTGTTAGAAACAAGGCAGAAACTATCCCTAGCCATCCTAAATCAAAATCTGCACAGGGGATCTTAACTGCAGACTCTGACTCAGAAAGTCAGGGTGAGGGAGGCCTGAGAGCTTGCATGTCACACAAGCTCCTGAGTAATGTGAATGGATTTGGAACATAGAGCACAATTAAGCAGCAAGTTTCTACATAATTAATTTGCAAACCCCCCACCCATCCTGGCCTGGCTAGGATCAGCTCTGCCCTCAGGCATCTGCTTCATCCCAGAAGATCTCTCATCTGATACCCCTGGAGCAGAACCAGCTAACTGCCCATCAAAAATATGTGTACCTCCTTTAACAGTATGCAGTTGTTCCTGGGAGGGAGCTCCCCATTGGACATTGCTGAAGCTTTTCACTCCATCTCCAGGGGTGGCCATGTGACTTGTTCTCATCAATATGAGCTATGGATCACATCCACACCAGAACTTTCAGGAAGTGGGGCATCTCCACTGTCTTTCACCTTACTGGCTATGGACTCTGTGGTCCTGGCAGATGGTAGGACAACAAGAGGGAAAGAGCATGGGTCCCTGAGTCGACACATGGAAGAAAATCACTCTCTGACCTCCAAGCCTGCACTAGATTGTTTCATGTGCAAGAAACAGATTTCTATTGTTTTATACAACTGAAACTTTGGGATTTCTTTGTTCCAGCAGCTAGTGTTACTAATATCTACACCATCATTGTAGTCTTCCACAAATTATAATAGGAACATTTCACCTAGCATGGCTAGTCCCTGCCAGGCACTGTGCAAGATGGTTTATACAAATTGCCTCTAATCCCCCACAGCTATCATGATCCTTATTTTGCAGATGTAGAAACTGCAATAGCTCCAGAGATATTAAATAATTTGCTAAAGATCCCACCTCTAGTACGAACAGAGCTGGAATTCAAACCAGGTGTGTTCTACTGTGAACAGTAGTGAAGCTAGGACTGCAAGGAGCTCAGTTCCATGGAGATTTGTCTGCAGAATGAAATGAGATTTCATCTCGAGCTAGTTATTACCACATCAGACTGCTGTCTTCACGGACTTTCCCAAATGGCCTTTCTCAGCCTGCCTCTGTCCTTGGTACTTTCCCTTGCAAGGTAATTACTAATAAAAATCCTGACGGTATGCAGGAAGTCTCCACCTATCTAGCCCCAGGCCTCTCCTGGAGCTGCCTTCTCTCCAGTGTCTCTTTGTATTTTGCAGCACAAAATGGTCGCTGTCAAGATGGTTTAATGTTCCTTGTAGGTCAAGGCTATTGGTTGCTTCAGCAATGCCCTTATCGCTGAGCTGGCCTCCTTCACCAGCTGTTTCTGTTTCGTGTGGAGTTTTTTTTCCTCCCCTTCCTCCTTGTACAGACACCTACATGCAGAGCCATAGGAGCAGCTGCACTAAAGCCTTCCCAGCCAAAAGCATTAACACCTGGGGAGTGGAATGGCAACATCAGCCACTTTACTTCCTACTCACACTCCCAGTCCAGGGAGCCTCAAGTCTGAGCCTGGGCCATGGCCTGCTGGCCATCTCAGCATGGATTCTGTGCCTGATTTCCCTCGGTCTTCACCTCATGGTCTGTGCCACTTTCTGCACATGAATTCAACCAGTAAGGTGGTCACTCTCACTGCTTTGCTCCTTTGATCATCCTCAGCCATGCTGTAGATGTTCCTTCAGGAGGGAGGAAAGGGATACAGCACAGAGGTGAGCCAGTACCCAGATCTGGATTGGTTACAGAAACAGAACATGTATTCTGCCTAAGATAATCAGGAGCCAAAATGACAAGAAAAAAGAGGATTTAAAGTCCTAACCAATGAACGTTCACCACACCTGATAACTTACCATGCACATAGTAGGTACTCATTAAGTACTAGATGTATAAGCAATTGAATTAATTAGTTAGCAGATGAATAAGTGTTAGTTGTGTGTGCAAAATGTCCTAAAGTAGAACTGAAGATTTAATATATCTAAGAGATCAGGGATCAGGGAAATCTCCACGGAAGATGAGAGGATGTCTAAGCTAGGGTTTGAAAGAATGAATAGGAGCATCCTATGGGGATAAGAAGCAGAAGAACTCACTTCAACAGACATCGCCACCTGTGCTTTGTACCTACAGAAGTAAACTGAGCTTCTTGATAACTTTACTTTGAGTGTACTCACCAATAATGAGTGTCTTATTCGCTTCCTGATATGTTTATCTTCTCTAATTAAGTCCTCCAGGGCCTCTGATTAGCATGCCAATATAGTTGATGGAAAGAGGGTCTGGAAAGCAGGGTCCTTGACAACTGATTTGAGAGGAGCCCCCAGGCAACACTCCCTATAAGAACCACAAATACTGAGGGCTGATGAGGCCCGCAGTGTGCATACACATGACAAGCAAAATCTTTTATTAAATTCTCACAACAAACCTTGGAGGGAAACCGAGGCACAGAGGGTCAAGTGACCTATCCTGGTTTCAAGACTTGGAAACAGTACAGCCAGAATTCAAACTTAGGCAATTTGAAACCAGATGCCTGGACACCTTTGTGTGAGGACAAGCAAGACCCTTCCATTTCTGACCACCACAGGATGAGGCTCTAGAACCTTCTTCTCCAGTTCACAGATTGTGCAGTAGAACTGAAACCCAGCACATTCCTCCAAGTCACCCTGTGCCCTAGGCCTAAAAGAGATGCCTTTACCTTCCTACCAGACTTAGCTCCCTGAGCCATATGTCCCAAGGTTGTGCCTGGAATCAATGCCTTCTTCTAATTACCTGTGCCCAATCTAGAGGGAGTTTTTCCTAATTTGCTCAAAGACAATGTATAGTGTAGCCTTCAGACTTTTTAGCTCTTGCACGGTGTACTAGAGTTGATAATATGGGGGTCTTTGGGGTCAACAAGGCTGAAATTAAAATCCCTGCTATGCAACATTCAGACGCAACATGCTGTATGACCTGAAGCAAATGTTTAACTTCTCTGCATCACGAAAGTCCTCATTTATAAGTTTAAGATAATATTACGTCTCCACAGGAAGTTCTGAAACTTGAGTTAAAAATGAAGTTGCAAGTATAACACAATTGGTTTAAGTGTTTAACAAATGATTAATCTCCAGGAAACAAATCTGGGAGCCAGAAAAAGTCTGAGAGAAGACTAAAGTATTTCCCAAAGCAGAATGATTTACTCAGTGGGGACTGGTCCCTACTGCATTTGGAAGTGTTGTCCAGGTTCTACCTCCTTCACACAAGGAATGGCCATCAGCCTTCTTGTCGCAGGCATCATCAACATGCCTCCCCAGTCCACTAGCCGGGGGCAAAGAATCCTCCTTCTGCAGAGAATCCTCCTTCTGCAATAACTGAAAGCCTTGCTCATGTTCAAAGACGAAGGAAGTATCAGAGAGGATTCTAGAAGGGGTTTCAGGAACATGGTCTCTGACCAGTAGTAAAGAAAGATGTAGACAAAAGTTTGAGCTCTTGTCGCAGTTCTGACATTGAACCAATGTGCCACACAGGTAGATTATTTTACTTATCTGAGTCTCAGTTAAGCACTGGATAAGTTGAAGATAATATCACCTATAATAGGGTTATTGCCTAATGACCTCATATTTAATTATCACAAAGAATAGCACCCAGTATTTATTAAAATACAATCATAGTTTTTTAAGATGTTATTCACATATCCCTTATTTACCTTGCCATCTTATTTATAAGGATCAAATGCAACCATTTACATGAAAATGCTTTGCAAATTGCAAAGCATGTGGCATATATAAAAAATTGTTTTCTCAATAGTGACACTTGAACCATCTGTTCCTCAGTTTGCTCATCTGTGTAGAAGGGAGCATATTGCCTTCCTTTGCCTCCTCATTTCACAGGGTTGGCAAATAATTAAGTGAGAGATGGGAAAGAGTGATTGGGAACTGATTCACTCTACAAAAGGTATCATCTTCGGTTCTGTTGACAGAATACAAACCAGCAGGGAATTGTTTTAAAGGGAAAAAAATTACTTTTTTAAGAAACTGAGAACTCTTTCCCATGACCTTCCCTGGTTTCTTACAAGGAGTCCTGTGGCCCTTTTTACCTGACCATGGGGCCCGAAACCCCTGTCAGACAAATGTACTGATATTTTCCAGGTCTCTAAAAATGAGAAGGCCTCCGCTCTTTCTCAGAATCCCTGAAGCCCATGATAGAGAGGAGGAATCAGAAGCCCCTGCTAGGAACCCCAACATACTCCAGCTCCAACTGTCACCAGCATCCTCACTGAGCCACGAGGGAACAGTTCAAATGCCTGGTGGGGAAGAAGTAGCAGGAAGCAAGGGCTCAGGAAATAAAGGTCCTGGCTTAATTAATGACTTGTCTCTGCACAACAGGGGGAGCTGGGAGATGGGAAAGGCCAGCAAGCAGGCAAAGCGAGGCAGGGCTGGACAGGCAAAGCCCACACAGGCCCCAAGCTGGGACACAGGATCAACTTGCCTCCCTCTGATGGATCGCCAGGACTCTGAGTAGGTCAAGCCCCCTTGGACATGTGTCTCCACGTGGCTCAGTAGAAGTGGCATTTCAAGGAAGAAATGTCAGAGAGAAAGGTCTTGAAATAAAGATGCTGACCTCTCCTGCTGCTGTTCAAGTCTCTGAGCCCTGCAGCTCTAAAGGCCACCCCAGAGGCCCTCCTGCTGAGCCGTGGTGTTCACAGGTGCATGATGCTATGGCTGTGAATGCTCTGGACCTCCCCACACTTCAGGAGGCCTCCACCCAGCCTCACCCAACTCACTGGCCCACCCCCACACTCTCAGCACGGAGAACACAGGAGCCTAAGGGGAGTAACAACTTAGGAGACATGTTGAGTGTGAGGGGTATGGAAGACTTGCATTTGGAGATGCAGAGCTGACAACTGGTTTCTCAAGCCATGACTCCTTCCCACCACCAAACTGCAGGGACCATGTCTGTTTGTTCACATTGAACATAGTAAGTACACAATAAACGCCCAACGTATAGGGCAAATCACTCAAGAGAGACAAGTATGGAAGGGGGGAAGTATATTACCATTCATTGGGACAGAGCTGTATCAGAGGATACACAGGCTGTGCCTCATTTAATTCTTACAACAATCTGGGAAGTGGTATTCTTGTTTCCATATTGCAGCAGAAGAAGCTAAAGGCACAAAGGAGCAAAATAGGTCATCCTTTCCATAGCTTCTTACTGGCAGTGCTACACTTCAAACCTCATTCTAGCTTGAGAAGCCATGGTTAAGAACTATAGCTGTATGGACTGGATTTTTAAAATGTGGTACATATACACAATGGAATATTATGCAGTCACAAAGAAAGACAAACATATGGACTTCACAGCAACTTGGATGGATTTAAAGTCAATCATACTCAGTGATCTATCACAGAAACAAAGAACAGAGTACCATGTGTTCTCACTCATAAGCGGATCTTGAATAATTATAATACTCTAAGAAAGGGATTGGCAGTAGTGGGAAACTGCTGTGGGGGAAGGATTGGCAGTTGAGGGAAACTGCTAGGGGAGGGAGGGGCACACCTCATCAACAAGGGTACCTATATAATCAACGTTTGTATAACTAACACTGAATTGCAGCCCACATCTTTATAACAATAAAAAAATTGTAAAAACAACTCTAGCTGTAAAGCCAAATGAAACCAGCTCAAATTCTGGTCAGTACCCACCAGCTATATGGCTTTAGGGAAGTTACTTAACAATTCCAAGGCAGTTCCCTCAACTATAAAATGTAAATATATATAGTACATGTGTCCTGAAATGGTTAGAGGATTGAACGAGATGTGCAAGTAGGCATATAGAGTAAGTGCTCAGTAAATGTCAACTCACCTTGCCCCACAGCTTCTCTCCCTACCTTGTGTCACATTGTCAGAGGCAGTGGCAGAAGCAGCAGAAGGCCAGCCTGTGGTTGCTGTCTTGTTTTGCTTTTAAGAAAAAGGTCACTTCATCCACTGTCAGGTAATCAGCCCCAGAGTTAGAGGCCACCCAATGGTATTTTGTCTTTTTTCCTGAAAAGTATATCAACACAATGATAAGGAAAAAGTCAGAACCTTCTCTGCAGTGTTGTTTATGCATGAATTCATTCTTCCCCGCCTTTGGTAACATACTGGCTTGTATATCACATACATATTCTGAAACAGAAATCAAGAGCCTGTTTACAAAATGTCATTACACACACACACACACACAAAATCTCTTTTGCCTTTGACATTGTTAATGCAAAAAATGTATAAATTTGGAAAATGAGAAGAGACATTATATCTTACAAAAGGTTACAGCCTGTAAGGTGGTCATCCCTCAAGCTGGAAAACATGCCTCCAGCCAAGTCCAGAAACAGGCACTTCGAAGGGGGTGTGGGGGAGGGTAGAAGCTTTATACTGAAAGGGATATAAACACACATATTCAACAGGTTACAGGAAGAATTATAAACACTCATGAAGGCAGTCCTGACACATGCGTATTGAACAAACATGCATGTTACAGGCAACCCACATTCACCGTGGGGTAGAGACTTAACATTTAAATATATTACAGTTAGGCCCTATATGTCAAACAAAAGGTCTTTTCAGAACGTGAAGGCACGCAAGTGGGCGATCTCCATAAACTGGCCAGAACCTGTCCGTGGTTGTTGGTCTTCTCATCTGGAGAAAGTTACTGAAATTTGTCTCTTGTACAATCAATGCTGCAGCCATTGCTGGTGGAACAGGAGTTCAGTTAGTCAGTGTCTGTGAGCTGGATGAGTTGTAATTGTTTTAATATTGCTTTTCTTGAGGCCGGTGCTTGTTTAGCCACTAGAGAAAAAGAAAATCCTTGTGGCAGTTAGAACATTGTTTATTCTGTAAGTGTAAGAATGTGTGATTTAACCCTTGCCTAGCATGGCCCGAAGTACTGTTTATAACTTGGTATCATAGTGTCACTGTGTTCTGTTTGTCTTTTGATCCCTATTTTTAAATTAATGCTGGTCTGTTGACCAAAATGAAGGGGAAATGATGAGGTATATTTGATCTCCTGTCCCATCATGGATGGGAACTAAAGTTTTTAAGGATCCCCTTAGCTACAAGAGGGTCTGTTCAGTCAGTAGGGGGCTTAGGAGTTTATTTTTAGTTGACAAAACAATCTCACTTTGGCCTTGAAATCTTAGACTAGTGTTTTCACAGTGTGGTCACAGGATCAGCAGCACCAGAATCCCCTGAAAGTTTGTTAGAAATGTGAATTCTCAAGCCCTACCCTAGACCCATTGAATCAGAAGCTCAGGGAGTTGGGCCCAGCTTGTGATTAACAAGCCTTCCAAATTACTCTGATGCCCTCTCAAGTCTGAAACTTACCACTTAGATAAGGAGGAGGCCCAACGTGCCACTCACTAGAGTGAAGGTCAGGAGAGACTAATAAGGTCAATCCTCACCCCACCTCCAACAGTAGCATTAAAGAGTCTACCTTCCCTTACACCTCCCAAATTCTGGGCTACCATGAGGAGCTCTTGACCACCAGAGACATCTGTAGTCTTGAAAGTAGATTCAAGTAACAGGCTGCCTAGTCCCAACCCAAGCCAGGTGTTCTCCAGCCCCAAACCTAAAGCTGGAAAAAGATCTTAGAAAATCAATTTCCTGTTGTCTTTGTTTCCAAGTCATTGCAGCCTGCAAAAACGGTTAATGCTTTGTAAGTGCTTTTACTCCAAGAGGTACTTTATAGCAGCAATCAAAACTGCAAATGCAAAAAGAGACAGGGGTGCCAACCTGAATAAGTTGAGTGACTTGGTTTGGGGTGTAATAGAGTGTAAGGCCTGTGGATAAATAAGAGGATATGACAATTTAAAAGAAGCAACTGGCTTTGCAGAGTGTGAATCTAACATGGCCAGATCTTCTAACATTTCAAGCAAAGCCAGAAGTCCAAACATTTTTGTGAAATTCCTTTCAATGTACATGTTAGCTCAATTGTTTTGCAAACACTGTGTGGATTACACAGCTGTGGACCAGACTTGGCTTCCGACTGACTGTTTGTGACCTCTGCTTTACAGAAATACAAATTTCTACTTTAAAAAAGGTTGCTTCGGGGTCTTTTTATTTTACTACAATCAACCTTTTTGCCGACTGCCTTGTAATTTTGGATGATGCCTTTTATTAAATGGGACTTCAAATCTCCAAGACCAATAACGCTCTAGATGACATGGGTGAACCAGCACTGACCATTTGCCCACTTGCAGTTCCCTTCCTAAAAATCTGTCACTCCTCCAAATTAAGGAAAACACTAGTATAGGAAAATAGAAGACATTGACTGCTATGTTTGCATTTGTCCCCGGATTATACTGTCTTTTCCAAAGACCCTCCTTGAGCAAACAGTGACATCCACTGGCTAAAAATCAGATCCTGTGTCATATTCACTGAGAAAATAGGCTAGCAAGATAGCTTTGATCCAGGCTGGGGATTTTTCATAACCAACAGACAACTAAAAGAAATAAATCCAGAGCCAAGAGAAAGCAGATCTTGGAAGAACACAGATGTTAATAAGAACAAGGAAGAGATGTGATTCCCCGTACGTGCTGAGCTGCTTTGGCTTTCAGAATTATAGAGGTCTCCTCGCTGTGCTCAGAATCAGCTGTCAGATGCCACAGCCAGAAGGGACCTGTGGTCCAGAACCATGTAGTGTGGGACCCCGGCCATACATGGCTACTGAGCTCTCACAGTAAGGCGAGCCTGAATTGCAATGTGCTGTAAGTGTAAGCTACACCCTGATTTTGAAGACTTATTGATAAAAGAGAGAATATAAACTTTCTCATTGATGATTTTTATATTTTTGACATGTTGAAATACTATTTTGGATTACTGTATATTAGGTTAAGTGAAATATACTATAAAATTAATTTCACCTGGTTGGATTTTTTTTTAACTTTTTATTCTAACTACTAGAAAATGAACAATTGCATATGTGACTGGCAATCTATTTCAGTGGCAGCACAGTTATATCTTATCTAGCCCCATCATTTTCAGCCCTGCTAAGTATCAGAATCTCCTGAGGAGCTTCTCAAATATACAGATGTGAGGGCCCTACCCTCAAAGGCTCTGATTCAGTTGGTGGAAAGGATGTAACTGACAGAAATACCATGCACTGTATTTTCCTTCAGTTTCATTTCTCTACCATTTCTATATCTAAGCTGTCCTTGATCCCCCTGAATGTTATTGATCTATAGTCCTTCTTAAGCACCACTTTCATCTGGCACTTCCCCGCTCACAAATATATAATGCCTTTCTTTATTCACTTAACAGTCGTCAGGCACCTACCATTCACTCCAGGCACTGGAGATACAGGATGAAGAAGACAAGCAATTTTCTTCTCTCTCAGAGCTTATATTTAGTGTGGAGTGGCAGAGATCAATCAAATCACTCAATCAAGAACAATATTAGCAGATACCTAGAATAGAATGAAATGAAAAAGAGACATTGCATGGCCACTTTAGGTTGGGGTTTTGGAAGGCCTCTCTGGGACAGTTCAGCTGAGGTCTGAGCAACACCAGCTGTGAGATCAAGAGAAAGAACATCACAAGTGGAGAAAACGGCCAACACAGAGGCCGAAGGTGGCAAGGTGGTTGGTGCGTTTGAACAACGAAAAGAAGGTCATTGTGGCTGAAGCAAGGTGAGCTTAACCAGGACTGGAAAGATGAGAGAAGAGAAAGGGGCCTGGGACTCTACTAAGGAACTACTCATTAAGGAGGTGTTATTGTCTGAATGTTTGTGTCACCTCCAAATTCATGTGTTTGAAAGCTTTACCCTCAAGGAGATGGTATTAGAAGGCAGGACCTTTGGGAGATACTTAGGTCATGAGGATGAAGCCTTCATGAATGGGATTAGTACCTTAATAAAAGGGGCCCCAGAAGGCTTCTTCACCCTCTTTCTGCCACATGAGGATACAACAAGAAGCTAGCAGTCTGCAACATGAAAAAGAGTCAGCCATGTGGGCACCCTAATCTCAGACTGCCCTCCACCAGAACTCTGAGAAGTACGTTTCTGTTGTTTATAAATAAATTTCTGTTGTTTATAAGCCATCCAGGATATTAGGATATTTTGTTATAGAAGTTGAACTAAGAGGAATCAAGGACTCTATGCCTGAACTAGTATAAGGTAAAGCAAGAGTGGGGAAGGGAACCTTCCAAACAGAGGGAAAGTTTCTGTGCAAAATCTCTGTAGCTGCAGTGAGGAGGTCCAAAGATCTAGACACAGGTCCATGTGCCTGGGACACAATGAGCAATGGAGCCAAGGTAGACACAGGAAGTCTAGACACAAGTTCTTTGAAGGTGAAGGGCCCTGTGGTCCCTTTCAGGAATGCAGGCAGAACCCGGCATGAAATGTTTTTTGAAGGGATGTTTTAGGACAAGTATTTTGGGGGGGGGGTGCATTTGTAATTTAAAAAATAGAGAGAGAGAGTCACACATACAAGTACATATGTGGACTTGATTATGCATTGGAACATCTTTAGACATATATACAAGAAACTAGTAATAGTGAGAAAAATATCATATTTTCACTGTATACCTTATGCATATATTACTTTTGCAAAAATATATATCTTATAATGTAAAAACTAAATTAGCAGAGGTTTTTTAGGGCAATGAAAAGACTTTGTATGATGCTATCATGGTGAATACATGTCATTATACCTTTGTCCAAACCTATAGACACCAAGAGTGAACCCTGGTGTAAACTACAGACTCTGAGTGATAATGACGTGTCAAAATAGGTTCATCAAATATAGCAAATGTAGCACCCTGGTGGGTAATGTAAATAATGGGGGAGTCTATGCATGTGTGGGGACAGGAGGTATGTAGAAAATCTCTGTACCTTCCTCCCAATTTTGCTGTGAACCTAAAATTGTTCTTTAAAAAAAAAGTTTTAAAAAATTGAGAATCCCACGCTTTGGGAGGCTGAGGTGAGTGGATCGCCTGAGCCCGCGGGTTCGAGACTCGCCTGGGCAAGCGAGACCTCATCTCTACAATAAATCAAAAATTAGCCGGGTGTGGTAGCGCGCGCCTGTAGTTCCAGCTACTTGGAAGGCTGAGGCGGAGGGATCTCCGGAGCCCAGCAGGTCGAGGCTGCGGTGGCCGGGAGCGGCCACTGCACTCCAGTCTGGGCGACAGAGTGAGACTCCAACTCAAAA
>CAUYQG010240468.1:0-15738 GCA_963574415.1 Tarsius wallacei | reverse complement strand
CGGCTAATTTTTTGATTTATTGTAGAGATGAGGTCTTGCTTGCCCAGGCGGGTCTCGAACCCGCGGGCTCAGGCAATCCACTCACCTCAGCCTCCCAAAGGCGCGGGATTACAGGCTGAGCCACCGAGCCCGGCTGCATTTCTTTCTTTAATGCTAGTTTTTGTATAACTTCTTCCAAAATTAATCAGATTCCTACTTTTCTCAAAGGTTTTGTTTGTCTTGTTACTTTTTATTTATCAACATAGTTTCAGATACTAAAATTAATTCTAGCTGTTTTAAACAAGAAGAAATATTCTAGAAGTAAATTAGAAGAAACTATAAACAAACTACTCAAAAATTTTTGAAGAAGCTACAAAAAAAAAAAAAAAGAGGTCCTGCCTGAATTTCCTGAACTCTACTGAGAATTAATGTCTGAAACCCCATTTAAAATTAAGCTACTAGTTAGTGCTTGTGATATTTATACCAAAATCACTTTGCCTTTCCAAGGTCAGCAGGCTGATGCTACTTTTTCTGATCAAGGAATGTGCTTTTTTGACTGCAACTCATGCAGTTACCCCAATTCTCGTTTCCCATTGTTTCCTTATAAAATAAAATTTTATACTGGTACATATAATCATTAGAAAGTTTGTTTAAAATATCTTGTACAGTAATGTAAGTAATGTATAGCAAATTCTCACTCCAACATCTATCAACAAAATATAAACAATTCTTATAATGTTTGAATACTTACACAGTCACTAACTATGCAATACAGTAGTTGTTTTTATTTACGTTGACAAGTTAAACATAACAAATACCTCTATGACCAAGAAAGGAGAGGGTAGGCCTGATTGCCATATTGTTGTTAACAGGTTTTACTGAGGGCTCTATAGACATGTCACATGAAAGCATGGTACAGGCCAGGAGACCTCAAAGCTGAGGTACCACCAGAGACTCCAAAGAAGATGAAGCCATACCCCAGAACTAGGATTTGGCCAGAGAGGCTAAATGGCTTCTTGACTTTGTGCAGGAAAGAATTCAAGAAAGAGCTTTAAGTAAATAAAAAAGTAAATTTTTTAAAGAAACAGAAACAGAAAGATGACTAGTCCATAAGTAGAGCGGTCCATGTATGTAATGAGGGTTCAGTTGGAAAATAAAAACAAGTTTATTGAAATGACAGAGAACCAGCTATTCCATATACAGAATAGCCTGGACTGGGCTATAGAAAGAACAGTAGCCATACGTCCCTGGAGTTTTATTTTCATAGTTATGTCTTGATTATATGCTAAGCCAGAGGTGGATTATCCGTGATTTTTCCCAGAATGGGGGAGGGAGATGCCCAAATTGAAGGTCCCTTCCCTTTTAAACCATATAGGATAACTTCCTCCAGGAGTTGCCATAGTAACTGCAAACTTTTATGCTACTGGTGGGAGCCTTTTAGCATGCTAATATATTGTAATTAGTGTATAATAAGCAACAAGGGTGAACAGAGGTCACTTTTAACTCCATCTTGATCTTAGTTGGTCTGGGCTGTCTTTGATATTTTCTTACCCCATTTTGGAACTATATTCTGGGCTTGTAACTTCTGCCTTGGGAAACAGTCCTGCCCGGTACTTATCTGAAGCATAGTACCTATTTCTTTCAAAAAAATTGAGAAAAATGTCCAGGAATGGTGGTTTATACCTTTAATTCCAGCAATTTGGGAGCCAAGGCAGGAGAATTGCTTGAGCCCAGGAGTTAGAAACCAACCTAGGAGACAGAGCAACACACCTTGTCTCTACGAAAAAAACAAAAAAGTTAGATAAGTTGGTGCATGACTGTAGTCCCAGCTACTCGGGAGACTGAAGCAGGAGGATCGCCTTAGACCAGGAGATGGAGACTGTGGTGAGCCATGATCATACCACTGCCCTCCACCCTGGGTGACAGAGTTGAGATCCTGACTCAAGAATAAAAAAACAAAAAACAAGCAAACAAACAAACAAAAACTGGAGAAAAATAAGCTATTAGATGTGAGTGTGTGACTGTGTGTATTCCGTGTATATATTTTATTTCACCATCTGATATCATGCTATGCCCATAAATTTAGACTTCTAAACTGAGAGGAGAAAAAAAAGAAGTAAAGCTGACACATCTCTCCAACGTCTCCTTTAATGTAAGTTTATTGTTAAATGAAATTTTTTTTTCAAGACAACATCATGGGTGATCTGGTACTACATCCTTAGTAAAGGTGGATGTTAGCACATTGGTTTCATGTACTTAACTTGCAGAGAGCATGTTTAAAGATTAGAAATAAAATTTGTTGGGTGATTTTTCTGAAAAAAGCTTTTAAAAGGGGCCTGACCCAAATGGTAGATGTTTTTCTACTTTTTCTCCTTTATCACGTATGAATATATATAATAAAACAGGAGCTGCAGTAACTGTCTTGTGCTCAAGAACAAGATGCTACATTAAGTTTGGAGCTATCAGGTAAGGATGGAAAATGAATTGCTTAGGACACTGCACCCCAGGCTCACGATGCTTACTCTTGGACTTACATTAGAGAAAAGGAAAAAAATAAATCCATATGTTTTTGAACCAGGGTTTCCCAGTTCTCTACTATTGAGCTAAGTGCGATTTTTAAAAATGTTACATTTCTTCAACAGTGGATACCTACCTCAAACTTACAATTAAATCACTGACTGTGTTTTTAAAAATTTGCTTCCCCCCCTTTCTCCTTTATTTCATTCATTTTTTTTGTTTTAGGTTAGAAAATACAGTTAATTTAGAAAGTAAATTGGAGAGAGAGAGAGAAAAAGAGGGGATTCACCCCTCCAAAGGAAGGAGGGGGCCTATTTCATTGTTACATTGTAAGTGAAAGGTATGAAAATGCAGAGCATTGTTCATTTAATTTTCTTCTCCTCATATATATTAAACGTTAATCTAATATATCAGGGTTATTCATCAGTTTTTAAAAGTTTCTTAGTTTAAAAATGATATGAAGAGCAATATTTTTGTTTTTGTTATTTTGAATTTCAATATCAACAGATTTTTGAATACATTGAAGCTTGAACCCTCAGTGAAGTTATGTATTTAAATGCAGTAAAATGGTCTAATCAAAGCGAATTATTTAACATTATCCACAGCAAATAAATTTGAGTTATAGGAGCATTTACAAGAAATTTGACTATATATAGATCATACCACATCTCCGTCGTCGCTCTTTCTTCCTTTTTTCTCTCTTCCTCTTCTTCTGTTTCTGTCTTCTTTCTTCTTTCTTCTTCTTCTGTCCTAATCTCATACATCTCTTAGCAAGAGTTTTAGTTTAGACAGGCAACAATGACTACCAGAAAAGTAAGGGTGTTGACTCTTTCTTTCATTGGTACGTTTTTCTTACCTCAGAAGAATTGCTTGTCCCTATTCAGAGATTCTTAAGGGCTACAAATACCAGAATTATCTATGTAGCTCATTGGAAAGAGTTACACATTTTATCAGGTTTTTAAAAATTAGTTGGGTTAGTGGAATCAGAGTGACTTCTCCAAGACTAAAATGACTGGATCACTTGAAGTACTTTAATAGTCAACTCTATTGAAATTGAGCTACTTATTATGCAGAATTCAAATAGGTTCAGTCTGTTCAACTTAAACTACTGATGTGCCTCATTAGCTCACATGGATATCACTGTTAGATGATCCCTTCAGTGAACCAATAGGATTACTGTGAAAAAACAAACAAAAACAAAGTAATTTGGTTATTGTTTGTTTTTAACAACTAGACTGTATCATAGAAGGTCTTGTCACCAAGTATAGAGAAGAAGATGTCTAAAATATAAATACTACAATGAAAGCCAAAGAAAGTTACTCTATTCTCAAATTAATAAATATGCTGATTTGAAAATATAGAACTGCCTAGGGACTTCATTATTTTGTGAGATGATTCCAAATTATTAGTAACACAGCAACATTTTACACATTTTAACCAAGTAACAGACATATAAAAAAATGATAATTTGTAAGATATGGGATCTTATAAAATTGTACATAAACATTCTTAGCTATAATTACAAAGATTATAAATTTTATTTTTAATATGAGTTAAAGTGCTTACATTTTAGTTACATGAACACGAACAGAGCCTTAAATATGGATGTAGTAATATGCTAAAAAAAAAACCTTATCTGTGTTTGGATGTGCTGCAAATCACATAGAGTAGAAATCTATGTTTATACTTTAGGTAAGACATATGTACATATATACACACTGCATACACAGTTACACATCCATACACACATGTCACTGTATAGTCTCATACCTTGCTTGCTCTTATATATGATTTAGTGAAATTTGTGATAATAGTGAAGACAAAATGAGACTTAAATATAGGTAATAGAGAATAAAAACAATTGATATATGCCTTATAAAGCTTTTCCTCTTAAAAATGCTTAAAATTTTTTTTAAAAATGGTAGCACTATCTCTATTACCATTATCCATATAAAAATAGAGACTTTTAAAATAAATTCTTGCCAGAATATCTTAAGAATATCTTAAGAACATTGCAAGAGAGCTAATGCTCAGGGGCTTCACAAAACCACAAACACTGACTCTTTACCTAAAATTATAAATATATTAATATGACCTATAATTTTTTGTTATTTTTCAGTTATGGTTTGAACTCTTTGAAAATATTACAGTTATATGTAGTGATTAACACCATACGATGTAGATTGTTTAGGTAGAGTATCTTTATACTCCCATGTAATTGTTTTGAAAAAGCAATAGAGCCAGGGGTGGTGGCTCATGCTGTTAATCCCATCACTTTGGGATGAAGAGGTAGGAGGATTACTTGAACCCAGTATTTGAGACCAGCCTGGGCAACATCATGAGATTTCCTCTTTCCAAAAAAAGGTTTTAAAAATAGCCAGGTGTGATGGGGCATACATGTAGTTCCAGCTACCTGGGAGGCTGAGGTAGAAGGATCACCTGAACCAAGAGAGTCAAGGCTACAGTGAGCCATGATCATGCCACTGCACTCCAGACTGGAAGACAGAGTGAGACCCAGGCCCTAAACAAACAAACAAACAAACAAACAAACAAACAAATAGGCAATAAACCTTAAATGCTGTTTTGTTTGTTGTCTTTTAGCATTTTAATTCTATAATTTTTTGTATGCTTTTCTCTGTATAATAGAAACTAGAAATCTAGAAAACATATTTTTCCATAAATTGTGTCAGTAGGATTTCAAATTATATTCCACCAAGGAAAGGCATTCACAATAGCTTTTGAAGGGGAGAACAAAAGCAAATACCATGCTTCCTCCTGTGGATGTGGTAGAGAATCATATGGGTCATGGCTCAGGCAGAAGTAAGGTTTTACCAGTAACTGTGGACATCCATCAAAAAATTCCCACTAGGGCTTCACCAATCTCAAAAAAATCAATCACTATCTGTGATAACTGGAACATTTTTATCTCCCCAAAGCCCTGACAGATTATCTTGTGTTTTTCTTCCTCGGCTTTTCCAATGGTTTTGTAATAACTGTTTCTAAATTTCTGTGTTAAATTCCTTTTTATTTGATGTACTTACATTGCTCTCTGTCTTAACAATTAAAATAGAACTTGTAGAGAAAAGCAAAATGCAAACTGATTTTCTTATAATGGCATTTTTCTAAATAGTAAAATTATTGTAAAATGTTATATTTTAATTTCTGATTTATGAGTGTGATGCTTTACTTCACAGCCCAAAGATATTTAACGGGGCTATTGGTATACATGTTTATAACCATTCTCTGGAAAAATAAATCATTAGTTCAAGAACATGAATTACTGTCATTTCTAGGAATAACTTAGGAAATCTTCATAATGGATTCTTCTAATGATTCCATATTCTTTATTCACAAGTGGCCTTACTTAAACATTTTCTAATTTTTATTTTGCATTTGCAATATTCTAAATATAAAATAAATATTATAATTTCTTAACCTTCAGTGAAAATGCATATTCAATTTCCATAGTCACTTCATTACTACATCATGATGAAGATAATATTTACAAATTTTGCCATTTGGCTTTAATATTATTTATTATAATAAATATACTTTTTAAAAGAAGTGCCTCTATTGTATTTTCTACTTTAAATTCAAGAAAAAAATAAGTAAAATTAAAAGTCTAATATTGAAGGTAAGTGATTGTGTATCTGTGTCAATATCCTTAACTGTTGCCCCAAATCTGTTCTAAATTTTTGAATCACTCCTTAAAATTGCTCAATTTTATGTTTAAATTAGGATGTATTTTAAATTATTTACTTTGTATTTCAAGCATACTTAAATATTATTTATTAATGTGACACTAATATAAATAAAGATGGTTTCAGAGAAGTTGAATAATTTAGGACAGAGGAGTTTTTAATTATTCTGGTCTCTTATGGAGGTTTAATATATTTTTCTATACCTTACTACACTATTTTTTAGCACATATAATGTATGGATTAAGATACAAAGTAAATTACATTTCAACCAATTAAGTTTTATTTGAGATATTTTTAATGAAATTCAATTTATTATGTAAATATTGATTATTTAAAGCAACTTGAATATGTTTCCATTGTTAACATTTATCCAAAATAGTACATCATAAGAATTTATGGTTACAAGATATATGTTCAAAGTGTACGTTAAGTGTCAAATTGCATCTCTATTTCATTCTTATAATTAAATTTCATGATCAGGTGTCAAAATATTATTTGAAGATAAATATTAACATATTATTGAAATAATTTTCCTCAAGAGGTTTTAAATAATTAAAAAGACTGTCATGCTGTCTTGTAGATTTGAATGCCAATGAAAATTATCCAAGCAAAGAAAAAATCAAGTTTGAGGTTGTATAATTTAATATCTGATTTCTAGGAAAACATTTTAATAATTTTTTCTCACACAGTTTGTTCACTAGATTTAAAAAAAGATCTTTAATAGTCACTTGAAAATATTATAATAATTTTGTTGTTTAAAATAACAAATATTTAAAATAAGTTTATGTTACTGAAAGACCAATATGTAATATAATTGAAGATAATTAGTTATGTATTTTAGGAATTTAAAATCTGAAGCAGATTTTATTTTAGATGGCTGACCTTCAAGCTGGGAGTGGTGGCACACCCCTGTAGTTCCACTTACTTTGAAGGCTGAGGCAGAAATATGACCTGAGTCCAGCAGGTCGAGGCTGCGGTGTCCATGAGCTTGCCACTGTTCTCCAGCCTGGGCGACAGAGTGAGACTCCAATTCAAAAAAAAAAAAAAAAGTTGTTGACTTTACTTATTATTTAAGCAGTTTAGAAGTTAGACTGCTGAAATGAAAACTGATTTTAAGACAGAAAGACTTTCGTTCAGCTACTAATATTACAGAATAGGAGGAAGTTTAGATAACAACAAATATATATTTAAAATATGGTTTTACAATGGATATACACGGGCTTAAAGATAGAAATAATAGACAGTGGGGGGGTCTCAGGAAAGAAGGAGAATGTGTTGAGAAATTACCTATTGAATATTATTTTCACTATTTGGGTGATGGATTTAATAGATGCCAAACCCCAGCATTACACAATATACTCATGTAAGCAAAGACTATATATACCCTCTGAATCTGTCTTTACAGTTGATTCAAGAACCCCTTATCATTTACTCAAATATTTATTGAAAACCAAATATATTATAAATCATTAAGTTACTGGTGATACAGCAAAAAACTAAGCAAACTAAAGTCTCTATCCTCATTGGTTTATACTCAAGAGAGGCATAAAGTAAGCTAAATAAATAAGTCACTCATATGGTGTATCAAATGATGATAAATGATGCAAAGGAAAATAAACCACGGCAGAAAAGTAAGAATTGCCACATTAAATAAGTTAGAGAAGTCTTTGAAGAGATGATAGTATTTGCTCAGAAATGTGAAGTTGAGAAGGAGAGAACCATGAGATCTTGTTTAACTGCCTTTCAGACAGACATTTCTTAAAATACTAAAGCCCTGTAACAGGACTGTGCCTGGTATGTTCAATCAAAACAAAACAATGCATTCAAAAAACTCAAAGAAGTCAGTTTAACAAGAGCTAATGGAGGGCGAGGCATAATAAGATAATGTCACAGAAGATATTGAGTGGCATCACTATTTGATTTTTAAGTATTGAAGTATCTGAAAGCTTCTGAGTTCTTATTTTTATGTGTTCCTAAGTAATATCATCTAATACCATGCCCTTAAATTTCATGTATGTAAAAACAAAGCTGAAATGTATAACTACACCTTAACATTTGTAACTTCAAATGTTTACATCTGATTAATTTCTTGCAATTTTTTTCAATATATCTAATAGTTCTCACGAATCTAACAAGGTCAAACCAACACTACTGATTCCATATCTCAAAAATACGTGATTAAAACAATACACATATTTTCCTTTTCAAATCCTTCTTATTCAGTAAAAGACATCTCTGTCATTTGAGACCTAAAGCAAAAACAATAAAATGATAAGAAAAACAGCAAATACAAAACACAAAAAGTCATTTTTTATTTCCTAATTTTTGCTGAATTGGCCTAGAAACAATGGCATTTCAACAGGAGTAAGAACCTTTGCATTCTGTTTTTGATTTTATCACAAGAAATCAGATATTTTGAAGAAACAAACAGTTTTGGGGCTAGGTCAAAAAAAGTACAAAGTGAAATTGTAATACCGAGTGTCATAAAATAAAGAAGTGCTTAAAAATGATGAGACCATAAACAACTATGTTGA
Source organism: Tarsius wallacei (assembly GCA_963574415.1). Classification (NCBI taxonomy): domain Eukaryota; kingdom Metazoa; phylum Chordata; class Mammalia; order Primates; family Tarsiidae; genus Tarsius; species Tarsius wallacei. The sequence continues at coordinate 7,007 of CAUYQG010240468.1, read as the reverse complement.
AGGAACTAGAAAAATCTAGCACATTTTAAACACCAAAAGAAAAATGTTAGTAGAAATTATATTTCAGTAAATAAGTTAGTATACACAGTCTGCATTTATAGAAAGTAGAATAGAAAACAGAAAGGGAGAGAAGAAAGGAAGAAAGAGAGAGTGAGCAAAATACAGGGCAGAGAATGTCAGCTAATAAATGTAGAAAAAGACTAGATTTAGAAAATCAGTAAAATTAATTAAAGTGATTTAAGTAAGAATTATAAATCAGTACTAAAATATTGGATGACAGAGTAGAGAAGAGCTTGTTTGTAGAATTTCAAATTATCTTCTCCCCCAAATATTTTAAATATTGACAAAAAGTATAACTTTTTAGTGGAGTCTTTTAGTAAATACCACCTCAACCACGTGATCAGAATCAGCATCAACAATAATGGGACAAACAGACATTATGTGTTTGCCATTGTGATTCATTAAGAGAGATGGAACACCATTTATGTAATATTTCTGTCACATATAGATGACTTCAATTTAGTCATGATAGAGAATCAGGCAAATCTAGATGGAGGATCATACTACCAAAAAAAAATACATATAAAATATATGTATACACATATATATACATATGTGTGTGTGTGTGTGTGTGTAATCTGTTCACTTAGAAAATGTTAACCATGAAAGAAGAAAGACCAGAAAAAATTTCCAGATAAAAGAAAACATAAGTGACAAGATAATTAAATGTCATGAATAATACTGCATTGGATGTTGGATCAGAGAAACTACGGTTATAAAATGCATAATTGGACATTCGATGAAATTATAATATAGATTGAAAATTTTGAGAGGTTTTAATAGGAGATTTTCTTTTTGTTTAGAAATTTAGTTGTGAAGCAGTTACGGGTAAAGGGCCAAGAAGTAAGTTACTCTTTAATGATTCAGAAATGTGAGAGTGTGTGTGCGTGTGTGTGTATTAAGTGAAAGAAGAAGATGCAAAAAATTACAAAATGTTAAGAAAAGTGGATTCTGACTAAAGAGAATAGTTTCTCTGGTCATTCTTGGTGAAATATATGAGAATTTTGGTTCTCTTTGAAGCCCTTCTATGATTGGAAAAAATATCAAAATTTTTAAAAGTTTTGTATGTAAATGAAGATTAAAAACATAAAGGAATATGATATATCTCCCACTGTAAACAACAAAGAAATGGTAAACATCCATTTTACATATTGGACAGTATACAAGGCAATGTTCTTAGAGAGAAGGTAATCAAATAATATGTGCTTGAAATTTGCTATAGTTTACTGTGCTAAAATAATCTTCAAGTTGTAAAACTTGGACTTAGCTTCTCTGGTATACATAGTGTTAAAATTTATTCTTTTTTGTTGTTGTTGTTAGATTCCAGCTCAAAATGTACCTCCTCAGTGACATTATCCTTTACATTTACTTCATGATAATAGTATGATATCTGATATGCACTTATCATTATTAAAAGTTAACTTGTCAATTTCTTGATTAATTTTTCACTGTGTGTATCCATACAAATATTGCAATATTTACCAAAAAAATAAGCATTTATAAAGCAACATAACTGTTAATTAGTTTTCTCAATGCCTAGAAATAAAATACTTAATAATTATGCATCAAATGGAAAGGTAATTAATAAATGTAAATGATACAAAATCACTTATATAAATGTAGTGATATTTACAAGCAAATTTAGATGTTCTAAATGCCTAATATTGTATTGTCCTATTTAATCTTCAACAAATTTTTTTAAGATGTGCGGTGCAATTCAGAATTAGGTAGATAAGTGGTCATTATACAGGTAAAGTTTGGGCCTCCTTTTGACCCACTTCACCTGGTTTGAGATCAGGTATTCTTACTGATCTTATGTTCCCCCTCGCTTCTTCCCTTGGCAGTGTCTTGCTACTGCCAATCCCTTTCTTATAACAACAGCCAAAATGAGTAATAGAATATTATCATTTTTATTTTACCTACAAAGAATCTGAAAAATAAGTAGTTTATATACATTTTACAATCTCACTACTTACTTACCAGTAAGTAACAAAGCCAGTCTGGCTTAAATTCTGGTTTGAGTCTCAATTTCTTAACTATTATTTAGTATTATTTTCTACTATGTGCCATAAACGTGATGTTTTTTAAAATTATCAAGTAAAGTTTGAAAGTACAAGTAGATGCAAAGACATATTAAATTTTTAAAAATGAAGAAAAACATCAATATTATGACAAGGCACAGTCTAAATCAGAACCAATAATTGAAAATTTTGTAACAGAAAAGCTTACATAATGATAAGGGATATAATCACAAAGACTAAACAACTAAGTACATATTAAATATGATACAATAAAAATGTATACATGTATTAATTAAACGTGATATGAATACAAGAGAAGCAAGCAAGATGAAATGCAAGATATTTCTGTTTCCTGTTAAAGAACTTTAAAAAATAATGAGGGGCTACATATGCCAAATACAGTGCTGGGTTTTGGGTATTCAAAGATGAGTAATTCATTACTTTTAAACACTTTAGAGAGATTAACTTCTCTACTTTCCAATATATTGTTATGAGAGTCTTAGACATTTTAAAAATGTTATTATGTCTGAGAATATTACGCTTCTATATTTGGCTGATTAGATAATATTGCTAGAGTTGGAAAGGACACATTTGTAATAACAATTTTTACAGTTCCAAATTATTTCCACTCTTGAGGGGAAAGAGTTGGTAGCCAGCTGGTTGTGTGATTGCATACTTTTTGCAGCAAGAAGTATAATTGCATGTGAATGTAGATGGGCATCACATATTAGGGATGAAATTAAAAAGGGGGGTATTGATGTAGCTTAAAACCTTTGCCAATGACAACATTATATGAGCAAGGCTGTTTAATGCGAAATAACAAGTCAATTTTCATTTATTTGGCTTTGGCAATTACAGTAATCGGAGGTTTCAAAAATGTGATGAGCTTTTGAATAACTTTTTCCAAGCATTTTCAGTAGACAGAGTGTTTGTTGTTGTTGTTGCTTTTGGCAGATTTAGGTATCAACAGTCAGAGAAAATATTTGAGATAGCTCAAGAGTTCTGCTTATAACTGAATCGTTAAAGGAAGATTTATGTACACATTTGCCCAAAGGTGGAAACCATAGTAGGACTGTGATGACTTTTCTCCTGAAAAATAAGTTAGCGGCAATCCCTGAAATCTTGGCTAGGAAGGAAAGGTCTCTCTGCTTTTTCTAAGAGTGATATTCTTTTATGTCTGTCTCTTAGGAAGAAGTGTTAGCACATAAAACAACCTTGTGGGAGAAAAAAGGTTTGTTGTTGTTGTTGTTTTGTTTTGTTTTTTGTTTTTTTCACTCCTGTTTCTAAAAAGCTTCAGGAGTTTAAAAATAAAGAAATGTCTTATATTATCAATTTGTGAATAAAGAATAACAAGAAAATTATTGGGGCATTGTTGCAAATATTTAAGACTGTCTTAAAAGGCCTGTTGCTTTATAATTAAGCTGACTTACCCTGTGTGTCTTTTGGTACTGAGGTGAGTGAAAAATAAACCTCTTCAGTCAATAATAATTGTTCAGACCAGGTTATATTACAAGAGGTGACATGTTTTAAGTTACAAAAAAAATGTGTGACTTTCTAAACAGAATAAAGAAAGAAGTTCATCTTGAAGCTTTTTTGAGCCATGAATATATTCTGATCCTTTGCTATAACCTTCAAATTTTATGCTTCAATCAAAAGTAAAATGTAGTGGCCCATTTTTTTAAACAGGTGCTTTGTACCAAGTACCACGTGGAGATTCTTCCACATTATATTCAGCAAAATTCTTTGAAAATCTTAAGAGAGTTTATATCATCACAATTTTTAATGAGAGACAGAGGTTCACTTGGGATAGACAAATTGCTTCATGATTGCAGTAACAGTATCAGAGTTGATACTTGATTTCAAGTTTCTTGACATCAGGATGCATATAGTTTTTTCTTCACAGCATTATGCTTCCTACACTGTGTACAAAATGCAAAAATTGAGTTCTTGCAGAACTTCAGGAAATTGAACTTTTATAATAGAAATTCCTAATAAGAGTAGATTTATATGATGTATTTATCACCACCTGTTACAACTAAGATAGTATTAAAAAAAACTCGGCAAGTGTATAAATTAATTGCCACTTAAAGACTATTATCTTAACCACAACAGGCATGTCACCTTGCTTATGTTCAGTGATTACCTTGGAGTTACAAATATGGTGAGGGAAAGTTTCTAGAGATACTGTCACAAAACTATCTTAATTTAAAACAAGCCTACTTTTGATATATTGGCATCAAGTTTTCAGCCAATGCTTTTGTTTAAACTTGACTTTACAACCATCAAGGAAGATACTGACCATGCAAGTTTCTCAGAAGCTAAAATGTTAACTCTTAACATGTTGTTATAGATACATGGACTAAAATATTTTGTGAAGTAAATAACTTTTATGAACCAGATTTTTTATTATTTTATTTATTTAGTTCAATAGCTTTAGAGAGGTACAAATCGTTTTTAAACAGGAAATATTGTCAGTATAAAAGCCACTTACCAGTATTTAAAATAACATGCTAGAAATATTATAAGCAAAGTTATTAAGAATAAACATAATGCATTTTAAACTAGATTCACTTAAATAAACATAAACAAAAAATTTCAGTACTCAAATTGCACCTAGTAGATACTTGGCATCAAATGCATTATACATAGAGGGTGCCAAAAAAATAAATACACGTTTAAGAAAGGAAAATCATGGTGTTAAAATTGTATACCTGGTATATGCCTACAACAAAAGATGAATACAAAACATGTTTGACTTCTGCAAGTACAAGAAGAGCTCAAACTGGTCAGAGTCAGCATCCAGACACTTCTGATTACAGTGAACTACTGCTTGAGCAATGTTGACCAAAGTACATGCCATTTCAAGTTTTTTCCCTAAGTATTGCCAGTGTAGCTGCTTTTACGTTGTGTGCTACACACTTTAAGTTCCCCCATAGGTAGAAGTCAAGGAGTGTTAAGTCAGGAGACCATGAGGGAAACTCATGAGGGAAACCCCACCTCTTTGACCTACTAATTGCCCTGGTAAATTCTCATCAAAGTAACTCTCACATATCGGTGGAATTGAGGTGGGGCACCTTCTTGTTGGAAATAAAATTGATCACTCCCCAAATGTGTACAAATTGCAGGTAAAATGGATGTATGTAGCATGTCTAGGTACACTTGACCATTACTTGGTAGACTTCTGTAACAAGTCTAAAAACTTTTCAACACCATAACAGAAGAAGCAGGACTTGTTGCTGTGCAAGATCTCCTGTATCTTCCCTTGTGCACATTGTACACATTACCATTTATCTCAAACTTATCAGAATTGTGAGCAATTGCTAAGTATGTTGGAAATTTTGTTGCATATGCACACTTTTATTGTCATTGTACTTCCACAACATTCTCAGATTTCAAATACCACTTTATATTGGTCTTGCATTCCTAGAACTATGCTTCTGCCATTTTCTTTGACTGCCCAGCCTGTCGCATGGCGATGATAACATTCATTTGATTAATGCTATCTTTTGAGTGAATGTCATACTGCATAATGCTATCATAAATGATTTAACTTCAAAATGTAGTACATAGGTAGCATCTCTTAAAATGTGTATATGTTTTTGACACCTACAGCATTAAATACTGCCCATATATAATTTCACTGCTTATGAAATGCTCTGCCAAATATCTGCAAAACATTGACGTTCTGACATTAGAATTTTAGAATTTCTTATCTAAAAGATTATGTTCTCAATAAAACACACAACAATAATTTACAATAAAGAGAAATAATACTATATATAAACAGTTTAATAGGATTAATTATAGCATCAAATGTAATTAGGGTTGCTCTAGGTTTCCATAAAGATTCAGATTTATGTATTCAACCAAAACAGGCTCCCTATAAGTCATTCGATCTAGGGTGCCTAAAAGCAGAAAACATCAAAATAGAGTTCTGAAGAGCTAAGAATTATCTTTTTGTTCTGCAATCCTCTAGGTACCTAAATCTCCATGCAAAATTCTTGACTGACAAATGAAGAAATATCAGCCACAGTGTAACAGTTCTAACTACTCATGTGTAAATGAGTATCTGGAATACAGGATATCAATACACAAATAGCTGTTTAAGTATTGTGACTAAAATTCTAGAAACTTTCTTCTACAAAAATGTTAACTACAAATAAGTGACTGAGTATCAACAAAATGACATGCCTACAATGTTCAAAAAGTATTTTCTTTAAATAGCAATGGAGTAATGCATTCCATTTTCTTGATTGATCTTTTACTTTGCTAGTTGTCTGAATGTTACTTTCAAGTGTAATACATCTTATTACAATTAAATTATATATTAGCTAAAATATTATCAAGATAATATACATTTTAAACACAAAAATAAGTGAAATAATTATCTGATTTGATATCTATTTTGAAAAGATACACTAATATTATAGAGATATATCATTTCTTTTAATTCCTTTTTCTAGCTTTTAATATTTACTTAAATATTTCTAACAAAGAGTAACTCTGCTCACCTACCATTCTTATTAAGTCAAACAAATACTTGGAATGCATCTTTTGGGGATTGGCAAACTGGTCTCCTGACTTCTACAATAAGATGAAATATTTCATAGAGAATGCAGGAAAAATAGAGAAAACCTAGACCCCAAAAGTTATGATTTTAATAAATAATATACAGTAAATAATTGCTGTTGTATGCCTCTAAAATTCTATGAGGAAAAAAGGATTTGCATTTGGCAATATCTTTCATATTTAGCAAAACAGACTTTTTTTTTTTTTTGAGTCGGAGTCTCACTCTGTCGCCCAGACTGGAGTGCAGTGGCCGCTCCCGGCCACCGCAGCCTCGACCTGCTGGGCTCCGGCGATCCTTCTGCCTCAGCCTTCCAATGAGCCGGAACCACAGGCGTGCGCTACCACACCTGGCTAATT
>CAUYQG010240467.1:0-11361 GCA_963574415.1 Tarsius wallacei | reverse complement strand
GGAAGGATCGCCGGAGCCCAGCAGGTCGAGGCTGCGGTGGCCGGGAGCGGCCACTGCACTCCAGTCTGGGTGACAGAGTGAGACTCCAACTCAAAAACAAAAAACAAAAACTAGAAAACTCACATGTTCTACTCATAAATGGACTTTGAACATTTATCCTAATACTATAAGAAAGGGATTGGCAGTAGCAGGATACTGCTGGGCATGGTGGTGGTGGGGACTACATCAATAAGGGTACCTGATCTTTTTTTTTTTAGAAAGCAGGATTTATTGAGAGGAGCTCCCACAGTGGGAGGGGACCTGAGGGGGTTGCCCAAGGGTACCTGATCTTAAACCAGGCAAAGTGGGGACCAAAGGGAGGCCCAAACTTTACCTGTACAGTGACCACTTGTGTACCTAATCCTGAATTGTACCCCGCATCTTTAAAATAAAATAAAATAAATTAAAAAAAAACAACAACTAGAGAACTGCTATGTTGGGAGAAATGAAAATTCTTTAAGTAAGATCTATTCTCTGCTTGTTTTTTTGTCTTGCTAGGTTCCACTGTTTTTTTCCTTCCTTTAGTAATCGTGAACTACAGTCTTGTTATATTAAGATTATTGTCCATCCATAGCTTAACATAGTAGGTTTTACAAAAGCATCTTGATATATGGTAATCTGGATGTTGTCGTTCATAAGGAAGCGCTGTTATAAGAAGGTAGGAAGCTTCACTTGCAAGTGAGGCAAAAGGAGTAATTGAGAGGAAATCAGCTACAATGGATGGCGTAGGCAGCAATATAAGGGGACATTTCAGCTGGCTTTAAAAACTCAGGTATTGCTTAGCTTCTTCCTCAAGTTTTATGTGGTAGTCTTCTTTGAACCATTAATTTGAAACCCGTAACTCCTTAAAAAATAAGTTAGTTAAATGACATTTTGAAATTCTTGTTATTATATGCATATTCAGTAGGGAGTAATGTTCCCTTTAATTTTTTTTTAGTTGCAAGCAGATGAACATTGCTGCATAAGCAGTAAACACCAAAGACTGAGCTTACATGGATGTTTTAATACTCTAATCAAATAAAACTTTCAACAGTTACTTGACACATATTTAATGATATGCATAATTGTTACTGTGCTGCATGGTAATTAAGCCTAAATATGTTTTTAACTATGGTTAATATCGGTTTTCTATAGGCAGACCTCAACATTTCTGGGACCACCATGAAGGAGAAAAAAATGTATGGCAGGCCAAGAAGCTGCCACAGAAATCTCTGATGTCGAGCATAGGGAGATTTAGGCTTTTTGAGCAGGGATTGCTTATAACTTTAGTGTTCCTCCCTTCCACCACTCAAAACCACCTACTAGAGGGAGAAATTGGGAAGATTCAGCTACTGTTTTAATTTCTCTGAATAGTTTTCTGCCTATTAACTGAAGTTTGGGATGTAGAGGTCCCAATCTTTGATAGTTAATGCACAAAGGACAGCTTGTTTCTCTGCTTATGCCATACCAGTTCCAGGTCTCAAAGTCTGATTCATCGTGGGTGCTAGTATTTGAGTTGTCCTATTAACTTGGGTCTCTGAGCATTTCTGAACCTGATTTCTCATCTTTTCCCAACTAGGCTGTCTACAGAAAACACAAGAATATCTAATGCATAAGAATGTGAAATAAAAGCAAAGTTAACATCATTACTAAACCAAATCAAAATGAAATAGCTTAGAATATGCTTTTTTTAATACCAGGTCTTTCACCCCACCCATACTCTCCCAATTCCAATTAAGAATCACACTTTTTTTTTTAAAGTTGGATCTCATTTTGTTGCTTGGGCTGGAGTGTGGTGGCATGATTATGGCTTACTGCAGCCTTTACCTTGTGGGCTCAGGCACTCCTTCGCCTCAGCCTCCCAAGTAGCTAAGACTACAGGTGTACGCCTGACTAATTTTTAAATTTTTTTGTAGAGATGAGGTTTAGCTATGTTGCCTAGGCTGGTCTCAAACTCCTGGGCTCAAGCAATCCTCCCGCCTCAGCCTTCCAAAGTGCTGGGATTGCAGGTGTGAGCTACCACACCTAGTCACACATATTTTTGCCCCTGGAAAAGTAGGGGCAAGTTAGAAATTCTAAAGCTCGACCAGGCTCGGTGGCTCAGCCTGTAATCCCGCGCTTTGGGAGGCCGAGGTGAGTGAATTGCCTGAGCCCGTGGGTTCGAGACCCGCCTGGGCAACTTGACGAGACCTCATCTCTACAATAAATCAAAAAAATTAGCTGGGCGTGGTAGCGCGCGCCTGTAGTTCCAGCTACTTGGAAGGCTGAGGCAGAAGGATCGTTGGAGCCTAGCAGGTCGAGGCTGCCGTGGCTGGGAGCGTGCCACTGCACTCCAGTCTGGGCAACAGAGTGAGACTCTAACTCAAAAAAAAAAAAAAAAAGAAATTCTAAAGCTCAGTGGAAATTATAACTGGGAATTATTCCTTTTTCTGGTGTTACTTCTTAGGGTTGATTTTTATTCTCTGTGTAGCCAGGGAATGTGTCATGACCATTTGTTGATTAAATGTCTCTAATTTTAGGGCTACATCTATGGTATTAAGTTTTTACATTATCTAAAAAGATGATGTTATTACTTTTAGAGGTAGCATTTGTATTGACTGTAATACATCAGTAAAAATACCTGTTTGATACTGCTTTACTATTTAGAAATTACTTTTGCATATATTATCTCATGATTCACTTATACATCATCACTGTGAGAGAGATGGTATTGGAATCATTTTCAGGAAGAAAATTCTGAGCTCAGAGAAGTTAAGTGGTATGTTTATATTCACAAGGCTAGTAAGAGGCTTGAGTCAGTATCTTTTATTTTTCAGACCACTTTCACAGATGCCTCTGCCAAGTCAACTAATGTAAAAACATACTATTAATGATTAAAACACATAGTATACATTTTAAATTTAATAATTTAGGTTATATGTATAATACTTATCACTCAAGTAAAATGTAGGACAACAGCATAAGAATTTTAAAAAATGGACCAGTTATATCTTGTGATGTGAAAAATTGCTATCATAGATGAGAAGTCAAGCCATGTGTTATATAAATAACTGTGGGAAGAAAAAAATAAATTTGTCTTTAAATGCTGTTAAGGATTATTTTAGTATATATCTATAGCATAAATGATAAAGTAGAAAAACTATATTATAGCTTTATGAAGTATCCATGTATTGTTATCTATTAGGTCAATATGATACTTCTCATCACAAATTTCAGTATTAAGTCCACAGTATCTCAAGAAGAAATGACTAATTTCTCCTATTTTTATAACAATGCTTTTCAGATATTTCAACCGAAGGAAGAAATAACTCTTCTCCTAAGATGGAATCTGTGGTTTGGGAATGTGGTTGATCAACTTGATATGTTGGCCAAATGTGCCCTATGTAATAAAATGAAAAGAAGAGACAAGATGATGTCATTTTCCCGTATTGTGAAACCAAAAACAAATGCCTTTTGTGAGACCAAGCTGACAAACCTCTGATGGTGTGAAGAGCATTTTACTGTTTGAAGACCTATCAGTAAGATACAGAAGAAGTTACTTTCGAGCTGAGACCTGCCAGTGTATAAAGATCTGAAATACATATTGAGTAGGCCTGCTCATTCAAATCTCATTCACATCCAGGAAGGATGGCTTTGAGTTGGATTGTCTTCTATCTTTGGCCCTTGACTATGTTTGTGTGGCATATAGGTGGGCACAGTTTGTTTTCTTGTGAGCCTATTACCTTGAGGATGTGCCAAGATTTGCCTTATAATACAACCTTCATGCCTAATCTTCTGAATCATTATGACCAACAGACAGCAGCATTAGCAATGGAGGTAAGACTTAACTTATTCTATATCCTTTCTTAGAAAATGACTCTTATGTAAGCCTGTCAATTAATCTAATGAATGTGTTTGATAAATAACAGGAAATGTTGGGAAATGTTACTCTTGACTTATTTTTTTAGACATTATACTTTTATAAAGAAATTTGTCATAGTGGAACATGGAGAAAATAGTTATTCAGAAATTTAAATTGTCCCAGTTATGATTACATCTCTTCTGTTATTCAGCTAACAAAAAACCTTAAAGAGCAGAATATAGTAATATTTTCAATTCGGCTATTAAGCCTTGAATATAATGTAAATTTTTTTTGAGTTGGAGTCTCACTCTGTCTCCCGGGCTGGAGTGCAGAGGCACACTCACAGCCACCACAGCCTTGACCTGTTGAGCTCAGGTGATCCTTCCGCCTCAGCCTTCCAAGTAGCTGGAACCACAGGCATGTGCCACCATGCCTGGCTAATTGTTTGATTTACTGTAGAGATGGGGTCTTGCCATGTTGCTCAGTCTTGAACCCCTGAGCTCAGGTAGTCCTCTTGCCTCTGCCTCTCAAAGTGCTGGGATTATAGACTTGAGCTGCCGCGCCCAGCTATAATGTAATTTTTTTTAAAATGTGCCATTCTTTAGCCAGGCTCAGTGGCTCAGCCTGTAATCCTGCGCTTTGGGAGGCTGAGGTGAGTGGATTGCCTGAGCCCGCGGGCTCGAGACCCGCCTGGGCAACTTGGTGAGCCCTCATCTCTACAGTAAATCAAAAAATTAGCCAGGCGTGGTAGCATGTGCCTGTCATTCCAGCTACTTGGAAGGCTGAGGCGGAAGGATCGGCGGAGCCCAGCAAGTCAAGGCTGCGGTGGCTGGGAGCGGCCACTGCGCTCCAGTATGGGCAACAGAGTGAGACTCCAACTCAAAAAAAAAAAAAAAAAAGTGCCATTCTCTTCAAGCTTTAGGTTTACAGTATTTGAATTTTCTTAAATACTTACAATGATTTCCTGGTCATACCATGTTAATATCAATTTAAGAATAACTTCCGAGCAATGAAAAGGTTTTTGTCATGTAAATTATCAGTTCTTGATCTTTCAGAATTTTATGAAAATTTGTTGCCCAATTTGAATTTTTCTAATGGTAGTTCTTCAAGCACTTCTTAATGATTTTACTTTAAAAACTATTTAAAATTTAGAAACTATGGACAAATTAATAGAAAATTAATAAGAGGTTTAAATAAACATGTGTGTGTATGTCTGTAAAGGATTTAGAATTGAGGAGAGAGATAATTTACCAGATAAGAACTGGGAGGCAGTAAACAGTGGCAGTAAGAAGCATAGGCCTTGGAGTTAGACAAACCTGAGTTTGAATTCTAGCTTTACCACTTTCTAGCTGTGTTACATTGGCCAAGTTATATGAACTTTCTCACTGTAGTTTCTTTGCTTATAAATCATTGCTAATAATAATTGCAGAGGCTTTTGTAAGGTACAGAGTGAAAATACATGTATAAAGTACTTGGTGCACAGTAAGTATTCTACATGTAAGTGATAGCTTTTTCCATTTATTCATGTTCTCATGTTAATGCAGCTGCATGTTATAATTTAGAGGGGATGTTTTATACTTTAGTCTTTAATCCATTTTTATAATGCTTTCAGCAAATGGAAGCCTGCATATATTGGAATTCTTCATTTTATAGTAAAACTCAACAGTTCATTACTTTGGGGTAGATGAACATAAATCTATCTGGGAAAATTTGTAAGGTTATTTCTTTTTTCTTTTTCTTTTTTCTTTTTTTGTGTTGGAGTCTCACTCTGTCGCCCAGACTGGAGTGCAGTGGCTGCTCCTGGCCACCGCAGCCTCCACCTGCTGGCTCCAGCGATCCTTCCGCCTCAGCCTTCCAAGTAGCCGGAACTACAGGCATAAGCTACCACGCCTGGCTAATTTTTTGATTTACTGTAGAAATGAGGTCTTGCCAAGTTGCCCAGGTGGGTCTTGAACCCACGGGCTCAGGCAGTCCACTCACCTCAGCCTCCCAAGGCGCCGGATTACAGGCTGAGCCACTGAGTCCGGCTTGTAAGATTATTATTCATAGGTTTTGAAATGACTAGGGCATCTTATATATTCCAAGTATTTGAAAATTCTGGAAGTCAAACAAAACATTTTCTTTCTTCCTCTGACTATACAAGGTCTAACTGGTAAAGAGAGAGGCTTGGAGTAGGCTGTCAGATTAGGATATGTGAAAATGAGTATTAGTTTAATAGAGTAAGTTGGTTCCAAGCATGGTAATCTTTGCTATATATTAAAGCTATTAATTTTCTCACACACAAAAATTATTGAATTAGAATTACCTACATTTCTGGTATCAATATAAGTCATAACTCCTGTGGAAAACAAATAGGGTAGTAAAAAGCAAGTCATAAAGATGTTTGTACTGACTTGAGTTTAATTTTTGGCTATGCCATTAGTTTAAGACTTTGGACAAGTTACTTAACATTCCTGATCTTTGTTTTCTTCATTTGTGAAAAGGCAATGTAATGAAAGTACCTTGAAGAGCTGTTAGGATTAAATGAGAGATTTATAAAGTAGCTAGCATAATACATGGTTCATAGTAGGTGATTCACAGATGTTAATTCTACTCTAAATTCCATTTATTTTATTTTGTTTTTTGAGTTGGAGTCTTATTCTATTGCCCAGCCTGGAGTGCAGGGACATGATCATGGCTGCCACAGCCTCAACCTGTTGGGCCCAGGTGATCCTTCCACCTCAGCTTTCCAAGTGACTGTAACTACAAGCACGTACCACCACACCCAACTATTTTTTTTTTTTAATTGTAGAGACAAGGTCTCATCAAGTTGCCCACCCCTGGGCTCAGGCAGTCCTCTTTTCTCCGACTCCCAAAATACTGGAATTACAGGCGTGAGCCACTGTGACCGGCCCAAATTCCATTTCTAAGTTAACTAAAGGGAAGTACTAGAAAGATGATGTGTTTGCTCCATTGAGCTTGTATCCCTTGTTGTAGGTTCATGGGGCATTCATAATGATGGCTTGGAAGGCTCTCTATACTCTCTTCTCAAATATGTCCAAGTAGTCTAGATATTTTAGTGGCAATGGGGTTGCCTCTGTTTGAATTTCAGATTTTCTAGGGAGAGTACCTCAGTGAGTAAATAGTTTCTAAAAGAATGCTCTACTGACTTGAAGTAACATTGAGGACAGTTGTTATTCCGTGGTTTTCTTATCAAGACAGTGATGCCACTGATAAAAAGGACACGAAACTCAGCAGACAGCAGAGCATGCTTGGGGCTGGTGATGACGCCCTCCACCTCTGTCCCTCTAGTGATCCAGGAACCTACTTACCAGGAGCCAGTAATTGGAGTGAGCAATCCCAGCACATTCTTGAGTGTTCACTGTGAGACTGAATGAATTCAAAGACAGTTTCCTAGGTATAGCATCTTTCACCAGGCGCGGGTTTTAAGCCTTCCTGATTAGAGTCCCTTTTTTTTTTTAAATTATGTTGAGTTAAAATTAGTGTCTGGAACAGAATGGTATATGGGCAGTAATCTAGATTTGCCAAAAATGAGAGAAAGTGTGTAATCTGTGTTATTTTTAATTTAATTGTTCACAGTCACCAAGTTGAATGTTCTCACATTGTGTCTAGAAGATTCCACTGTGTCCTTTGACCGAAATAGGGACATGTTTAAATAAATGAAATAAGTGCCAATTAATTGAGTTGGGAAAGAAAACAAGGTCCTTGTTTTTTGAGTCAGAGTTTCACTCTGTCGCCCAGGCTGGAGTGCAGTGGCACGCGCACGGCCACCCCAGCGTTGACCTGCTGGGCTCCAGCGATTCTTCCGCCTCAGCCTTCCAAGTAGCCAGAACTACAGTGGCACACTACCATGCCTGGCTAATTTTTTTTTTTAATATATATTGTAGAGACGAAGTCTCACCAAGTTGTTCAGGCAGATCTTGAATCCCTGGGCTCAGGCAGTCCTCTCACCTTGGCCTCCCAAAGCGCTGGAAGGCTTGCTTCCAAAACACACATATCTCTTTGCAAACATACACAGTAAATTTTCCTAACTTGTTAATGTTTTTCTTTCCCCCCCGTGTATCGGTGGCTTTACAGGTAAAAAAAAAAAAACTTTGTTTCTGAGTTTTTCAAACCATTTTGAGCTGTGCACATTGCAAAGTGAATTTTTGGGAACTGTCCAGCATGGAGCAATAATCAACAAATTGACAGTAGCTATGTTTACTGAGCCACATGTTATCAGTGGTTTATGTCTCTAGTAGTCATAGAAGAGATCTGGGCAGGCTTTTCTCCAGCTTGAATAATTAAAGCAAATTGGTTAGGAAGAGAACAGTTTAGTGAAAGAAGCACTATTCTAGGGATAGCAGACTTGTATTCTGTCACTAACTAGTCTTCAGACTTTCTGTTGGCTTTCTCTAGGAAGTAAATTTTTCTTCTGTCCATTTTACAGGGTTATTGTTAAAATCAAACGAGATAAGTGACATTTATATTAAAGAACTTTGGAAAGTTAAAGTGCTGTGTAAATACAGAAAATTATTCTGCATTGCCTGTTACCCTGTTCTTTAATCTCAGTTAGTTTATCGAATGAGCAATCTTTAATCTCTTTGGGAGGTTGATTGCTTATCTACTGTTTTTTTGTTTTTGTTTTTAAAGAAACTAGACCTCTATATAATAATAGGAAAAACTCCTGGGATGGTTGTGTTTGCCTCCATTTCCTCTTTTCCTTTGTCATTCTCATTAAAAATTTTATATTAAAGTTTTCTTATAATGGGAGAATCGAAAGCTGGCAGCAGGATAGATGCCAGTAGGAACATAGCACTTAAAAGCTTGAACATCCTTGTATCTTGTATGGTTCATTAAGAACAAACTAGTCTCTCGGTTATCCAAACTCAAATTTTAACTTTTTTTTTGTTTTTGAGTTGGAGTCTCCCTCTGTCGCCCAGACTGGAGTGCAGTAGCACTCTCACGGCCTCCCCAGCGAGGACCTCCTGGGCTCCGGCTATCCTTCTGCTTCAGTCTTCCAAGTAGCCGGAACTACAAGTGCGCGCTACCATGCCCGGCTAATTTTTTTAAGTTATTATAGAGACGAGGGCTCACCAAGTTGCCCAGTCTGGTCTCAAACCCCTGGGCTCAGGCAATCCTCTTGCCTCAGCCTCCCAGATTGCTGGGATTACAGACTGAGGCACTGAGCCCGGCCACATTTTAACTTTTTATATAAAAACTTTATTATGAAAAATTTCAGTTTTATATAGATAGGGATAGAATTATATCGTGAATGCTATATCCATCCTCAAAAATTGCCAACTCGTAGCTAGTCTTGTTTTATTATGACTGTATACCCAACTAGGTTTCTTTGAATCAAATCCCAAATTCAGAATTTTATCCATAAATATTTTGGTGTATTTTTCTGAAAAGTAAGATCTCTTTCAAATTATATAAACACAATGCCTTTATTCCTTCCTCCATGTCACCAAGTATCAAACCAGTGTTCAAATTTCTCTTGAGTGTTTCACATATTTTTGTGTTAGTTTTTCAAATCAGGGTTTATATGTTGCTCATAAGTTAGTCGATATGTTTCATAAGTCTCTTTTTAATTTGTAGATTTTTCTTCTCTTTCTCTTCCCTCCTTTTTTCTTGTAATACCTTTGTCCTATTAGAGTTTTCCGTAGTCTTTATTTTGCTGATTGTGTCCATGGTGTTGTTTACCATTATACTCTGTGTCTTTTATTTTTTGTAAATAGGCGGTGTAGTGGCTTGATTAGATTCTAGTTTTTTTCTTTGTTTTGTTTTGAAAAGAATACTTCATAGGTAGTTAACATACTCTTGCCAGAAAGCATGTAATATTAGGTTGTTATTTCTTTTATAATGTTAGCAGCCAATAGTGATTTCCCAGGCCAATAATTTTACTAGGAGTTTGCAAGATGGTGACATTCTTTTTTTTTTTTTGAGTTGGAGTCTCACTCTGTCGCCCAGACTGGAGTGCAGTGGCCGCTCCCGGCCACCGCAGCCTCGACCTGCTGGGCTCCAGCGATCCTTCCGCCTCAGCCTTCCAAGTAGCTGGAACTACAGCCATGTGCTACCGGCTGGTTTTTTATTTATTGTAGAGATGAAGTCTCACCAAGTTGCCCAGGCGGGTCTCAAACGCGCAGGCTCAGGCAATCCACTCACCTCAACCTCCCAAGGCGCAGGATTACAGGCTGAGCCACCGAGCCTGGCTGATGGTGACATTCTAATTCTATCACTCTTTCTTCATTTATTTATCAGCTGGAATACTCAGAAATGTTCTTTCTTTCTTTTTTTTTTTGAGTTGGAGTCTCACTCTGTCGCCCAGACTAGAGTGCAGTGGCCGCTCCTGGCCACCGCAGCCTCGACCTGCTGGGCTCCGGCGATCCTTCCGCCTCAGCCTTCCAAGCAGCTGGAACTACAAGCGAGCGCTACCACGCCCGGCTAATTTTTTGATTTATTGTAGAGATGAGGTCTCACCAAGTTGCTCAGGCGGGTCTCGAACCCGGGGGCTCAGGCGATCCACTCACCTCAGCCTCCCAAGGCGCGGGATTACAGGCTGAGCCACCGAGCCCGGCTTAGAGATGTCCTTTCATAGACTATAAAATTACTTTCATGTACAGTTTATATTAGAAAGATGGGATAAACACCTGATTGTTTCCCTTTATTTATAATTTTTAGAATAATGAGTTGATTTGCAAGTATCCTGTAGAGATGACCTATGAGGGATTTTGTTTGTTTTTAAATTTCATTATGAACTCGTAGATTTTTAACATATTTAATGTGTTTTTAATCTATCACAGTTACTATTCTTATTGGGGTCAGAATGTCCTGCCTTTGGTAATAGGATCCTCCAACCTGGGAGCTCCTGAGTGTTTTTGACACTACTCTAATGGTCTTTAAGAGTTTCTTTTCTTCTTGGTAGGATCCAAGCTCAGTTATATTAGTCTGCCTCAAGCCTTGAATCATCAGTTTCTTTAGGGAGCAATGTGTGAATCATCAATTTATTTAGGGAGCATTCTTTTAGTTGGAATGATATATAGAAACTACTGTCTGGGCCGGGCTCAGTGGCTCAGCCTGTAATCCCGCGCTTTGGGAGGCCGAGGTGAGTAAATTGCCTGAGCCTGTGGGTTCGAGACCCGCCTGGGCAACTTGGCGAGATCTCATCTTTACAATCAATCAAAAATTAGTCGGGCGTGGTAGTGCGTGCCTGTAGTTCCAGCTACTTGGAAGGCCGAGGCCGGAAGGATCACCGGAGCCCAGCAGGTCAAGGCTGCGATAGTCGGGAGCGTGCCACTGCCCTCCAGCCTGGGCGACAAAGTGAGACTCCAACTCAAAAAAAAAAAAAGAAACTACTGTCTGGGTGCTAAGCCTGTTGATACTAAGTCAGTCATTTTTTGGCTTTTTCATGGATGCGGCTAGGAAAACTGTTTTTTGATTTTTTTTGTTTTAAGAGAAAGTCTGTCATAAGTTTACAGGGGTGAGCCACCATGAATCCTATACTAGTTCTTTCAATTCAA
>CAUYQG010240464.1:0-10261 GCA_963574415.1 Tarsius wallacei | reverse complement strand
GTTTTTGATTTATTGTAGAGATGAGGTCTCACCAAGTTGCCCAGGCAGGTCTCAAACCCGCGGGCTCAGGCAATTCACTCACCTCAGCCTCCCAAGGCGCGGGATTACAGGCTGAGCCACCGAGCCTGGCTAAACCAGTGTATTTATTCTTACGTGTTTTTTTTTTGAGTTGGAGTCTCACTCTGTTGCCCAGACTGGAGTGCAGTGGCAAGCTCCAGGCCACCGCAGCCTCGACCTGCTGGGCTCCGGCGATCCTTCTGCCTCAGCCTTCCAAGTAGCTGGAACTACAGGCGCGCTACCACACCCGACTAAGTTTTTGATTTATTGTAGAGATGAGGTCTCGCCAAGTTGCCTAGGCGGGTCTCGAACCCGAAGGCTCAGGCAATCCACTCACCTCAGCCTCCCAAAGCGCGGGATTACAGGCTGAGCCACCGAGCCCGGCTTACATGTTTAAACAAGTTATCTTTGAACTACTCTCCGTTTGATGCAATATACTTATTGAGACACTTTTTCCACTGCTCAAAATGGTTTTGATCTTGTCAATTTTGATGACTTTTAGTGCTTCTGCTGTTTTTTATTTCACCTCTTCCACATCAGTGGTGTTTATAACTGGTATGGATGATTGTGTTAGCTGGTACCTAGGCTAACTGTTGAACTAAAGAACTGGAACATGCACTCAGAACAGAACTTACTGTATAAGCTAAATTATATATAGACTATATAGTAAATAGCGATCAATAACAGATCTATTACTATTCTGTGATCCTAAGCAAGACCATCTATAAAACGAAGGAAAACATCATTTGATTCAAAAGTTTATAGTGAAAACTGAGATGATCATAATTGAAAACATGTCCAACTAGAATGCACTATTTAATAACACGGAGAAATGAGAAACTTGAACTTAAAGTAAAACACTTATATGCATAACATAAATAGAATGATGAGTCTTTCACTTTTATAGGTCCAATGATCTCTCTCAAAATTTTTTTAAGTACAAAGGACTGGAGCAATAAAAATATTCAAATTAATCAGGATATGAGGGACTAGAAATTCCAATTTATGAAAATTTCTAGTTATAAGTTATGATAAAAAAAGTCTTTGTTTTAGCACATATCACAGAACTCCTAAAAGTCCTTTTTTCCTCTTGTTTCTGACTTTCATGACTATACAAAGTACATCCTGCCAGAAGCTAAAGCCCGCATCTCAAAGGGATTCCCCCACAATCTAGAGTGGCCTGGAGAAAAGAAATTATGTATCAGGAATACATCTGGAAACGTGTTACTTGGCCAGGTTGTCTTTAATTGCATATGGGTAACCAAAGCATGACTGGACTACGATTTACACAGTAAGTGTTGCTGCCCACTTGACCAGGAGCTGCTAGTCTAGGTAAGAATAAAGGAAAAAGGGAAACACTGTGTGTTTACAGAACCCAAAAGATAATGTTTATTGGCCAAAACATATAAACATACCAGTTACTAGAAATGGTCAAGCTCAGAGGAGATTGGTATATAATAGCTGGATACAATCATTCATTAAGAATCTCTATCTTTGGTCAGGCATGGTGGCTCAGGCCTGTAATCTCAGCACTTTGAGGGGCTGAGGCGGGAAGTCTGATTGAACACAGGAGTTTGAGACCAGCCTGGGCAACATACAGAGACCTCGTCTCTACAAAAAAAAAAAAAAAAAAAATCAAAACTAGCCGGGTGTAGTAGTGTGCATGAATAGTTTCAGCTACTTGGGAAGCTGAGGCGGGAGGATTGCTTGAGAGCTGGAGTTTGAGGCTGCAGTGAGCCAGACTGTGCCACTGATTCCAGTCTGGGTGACAGAGAGAGACTTCAACTCAAAAAAACCAAAAAATTTTCTTTGTTCTGATAACATAGTCAACCAATCAGCTTCTGTCAATTCTTGACTTCCCATAGGGACTTTCCCATTGAAGAGAAAAAATGCAAAATAAGAGCAAATGGCACAATTCTAAGGTACTTCCTCAAGTATATTTTTGTGTGTGATATGAGGTAAGGATTTAAACTCATCTTTTTTTGCTTGTCAATATCCAACTATCTCAGCATTATTTATTGAAAAGTCAATCTTTTCACTTATTTTTTATAGAGACAAAGTCTCAAAATTTTTTTTTATAGAGACAAGGTCTCTACTACCTAAACTGGAACTTGTAGGTTCCAGTGATCCTCCCACCTCAGCCTCCTGAGTAGCTAGGACTACAGATGGACATCATCATGTTCAGCTAGTTTTAAAAAAAAAATTTTATAGAAATGAGGTCTTGCTATGTTGTCCAGGTTGGTCTTGAACTCTGTGGCCTCAAGAGATCCTTCTGCCTTGGCCTCCCAAAGTGCTGGGATGACAGACGTGAGCCATCATGCCTGATCAATGCTTCAGAGTGAAATGTAAAGGCTGAGGCTCCCTTTCCACACTTAAACTTTGCTGGCAACTCTGTAAAAAATAAAAAAATTGAGTGACTATAAGTGAAAGGGCTTTATGTTTGGATTCTGTTCCACTGGCCCTTATCTAATCTTATTGTCTTGATTGTTGTTGTTTTATATAAGTTTTGAAATCAGAAAGTATTGATTACTCCAAATTAACATCTTTTTTTTTTTGTGAGTCAGTCTCACTCTGTTGTTCAGGCTGGAGTGCAGTGGCATGCTCACGGTCACTGCAGCCTTGACTTGCTGGTCTCAGGCAATGCTTCTGCCTCAGCCTTCCAAGTAGTTGGAACTATAGGCGTGCCACCATACCTGGCTAATTTTTCTTGATTTATTGTAGAGACAAGGTCTCACCAAGTTGAGGGTGATCTTTCCGCTGTAGCCTTCTAAGTAGCTGGAACTACAGGCATGTACCACCATGCCCAGTTAATTTTTTTATTTATCGTGGAGATGAGGTCTTGCCAAGTTGCCCAGGCTGGTCTTGAACCCCTGGGCTCAGGCAATCTTCTTGCCTCCACCTCCCAAAGTGTTGGGATTACAGGCGTCGAGCCAGCACACCAGGCAACATTTTCAAATAAGGCTCTTTACATTTCAAAATAAGAATCAGTTTTCAATTTCTATAAAAACACCTACTGGAGATTTTAAATTAATTTGGGGAGAACAGACATCTTAAAAATAATGAGGTTTTCAATCAATCAGTGTTTCTCAACTATGGGTTTTGTTTTCCAAGGAAAATTTGGCAATGTCTGGGAATATTTTTGGTTCTTAAAAAAGAAGGCAAGACAAGCAATGCTGCTAAACATCCTACAACACACAGGACACTCCTCACAACAAATAACTATTATCCCAAAATGCCAAATATTGCTGAGGTTGAAACACATTTCATGAGCCTGGAAGGTCTCGTGTTTTTAGATATTGATTTCCCCAGCAAAGCTTGTGGTTTCCAGAGTACAAATTCTGATATTGTTGTGAGTGGAACTGTTTTTCTTAATTTTATTTGTTGGATAGTTTGTTGCTAATACATAGAAACACAACTGAATTTTGTAAATTATGAGATTGTGAGTCCAAACACCTTGTTGAACTAATTTGTTAGTCTCGGTACCTTTTTTGTGGATTCCGTAGGATTACCTACGTATAGAATCAGGCCATCTATGAATAAAGACAGTTCCAGTTCTTTCCCTTTAATATGTATTACTTTTGTTTCACTTTCTTGACAGAACTTGCTACAACATTCAATACAATGCTGTACAGAAATGGTCATCCCAATCTTAGGCGGAAATCATTCAAACTCTCATTATTAAGTATGATGTTGGCTGTAGATTTTTTATAGTTATGCCTTGATATCAAGGTAATAATGGCATCAATAGAGTGAGCTGAAAAATGTTCCTATCTCTATAATTCTGGGAGAGTTTGTAGAAGATTGGCATTTTTTCTTTAAATTTATAACATTAACCAGTGAAGAAATTTTGGGCTGAGTGAAGATCTTTTCAAAGAACTTATGGTTTTATTGATTTACTTTTCTTTTTTTTTTGAGACAGGTTCTCACTCTACCCCAGCTAGAGTGCAATGGCATGATCAAAAGCTCACCATAGCTTCGAACTCCTGGGTTCAGGCAATCCTTCTGCCTCAGCCTCCTCAGAAGTTGAAACTATAGGCACATGCAACCATGCCTGGCTTTTTTGTAGAGGCGAGGCCTCACTGTGTTGCCCAGGCTGGGCTCAAACTCTTGGGTTTAAGGGATTCTCCTGCCTATGTCTCTCAAAATCCTGGGATTACAGGTGTGAGCTACCATGCTCAATTTAGTGTTTTTATTTTCATTGATTTCTACTTTAAATCTCATTATTTCCTCCATTCTGCTACCTTTAGGATTAGTTTGGTTTTTTCCTAGTTTTTTTTTGAGTTGGGGTCTCACTCTGTTGTCCAGGCTGCAGTGCAGCGGCACAATCACAGTTCACCACAGCGTCAACCTCTCGGGCTCAGGTGATCCTTCTGCCTCAGCCTATTGAAAAGCTGAGACTACAGGCTGAATAAAGACAGTTCCAGTTCTTTCCCTTTAATATGTATTACTTTTGTTTCATCCTTGGTTAATTTCTTTATTTTTATTTTTTGTAGAGACAACAAGGTCTTTCTGTGTTGCCTAGGCTGGTCTCGAACCCTAGACTCACGCAATCTTCCTACCCTGGCCTCCCAAATGACATGCCTGGCATTTTGTTAGTTTCTTAAAAGTGGATGCTTAGGATATTGATTTGAGGTCTTTCCTCTTGGATAGATGTCAAGTAAAGTTAGCTGATAGTGTTGTTCATGATTATCTGTCCTATTGTTCTATTAATTATTGAAAGTGGGCAATAAAGCAAAAGTTTTTAGTAACTTAGGGTCAGAGGAAAAAGGAGGAAAAAATGTAGTTTATGAATGATTAGATCTAAAGTCTCAACTTACTTAAGTATTCCTTAAGATCTTTTCCCACTACACATAGATATCCTAGTGAGCATAACATTATCTTTTAAATTACTCACAGTCATTAAAAGTTTCTAGAAGATTAATACTGAAGACAAATTAAAGTGCACTGGCCTCAATGTGTAGTGATAGTGGAATGCAACTGGCCATTTTATATAGGTTACTAATTCTAGCTTTTCCTATGATTTGTTCCTTATAATCCCAAAGTTGGGCCAACGCCTCCAAAATAAATCCAGTTGATGGCTCCAATTAGTTGGTTGTAGATGAATTAGATTCCAACAATCAAGGTTTGATCAAAGATCTAATTACATAAAGATTAAGATAGCTGGGCTGGGTGGCTCAGCCTGTAATCCCAGCACTTTGGGAGGCCAAGGTGAGTGGATTGCCTGGGCCCGTAGGTTTGAGACCAGCCTGGGCAACTTGGCGAGACCTCATCTGTACAATAAAATAAAAAATTAAAGCTGGGCTCGGTGGCTCAGCCTGTAATCCCGTGCATTGGGAGGCTGAGGTGAGTGGATTGCCTGAGCCTGCGGGTTCGAGACCCGCCTGGGCAACTTGGTGAGACCTCATCTCTACAATAAATCAAAAAATTAAACAGGCGTGGTAGCGCGCGCCTGTAGTTCCAGCTACTTGGAAGGCTGAGGCGGAAGGACTGCCGGAGCCCAGCAGGTCGAGGCTGCGGTAGCCGGGAGCGGCCACTGCACTCCAGTCTGGGTGACAGAGTGAGACTCCAACTCAAAAAAATAAATAAATAAATAAAAATAAATAAAATAAAATAAAAACTTAGCCGGGCGTGGTAGCGTACGTTTGTGGTTCCAGCTACTTGGAAGGCTGAGGTGGAAGGACTGCCGGAGCCCAGCAGGTCGAGGTTGTGGTGGCCAGGAGCATGCCACTGCACTCCAGTTTGGGTGACAGAGTGAGACGCCAACTCAAAAAAAAAAAAAAAAAAAAGGATTAAGCTGAACGATGTCATCCAAAATCCTTTTTTTTTTTGAGTCAGTCTTACTCTGTAGGCCAAGCTGGAGTGCAGTGGCACGCTACTCATGGCCACCACAGCCTGCTAGGCTCAGGTGATCCTTCCATCTCAGTCTTCCAAGTAGCTGGAACTATAGACACGTGACACCCTGCCTGGTTAATTTTTAAATTTATTGTAGAGATGAGGTCTCGCCAAGTTGCCCAGGCTGGGTTCCAATCCGTGAGCTCAAGCAGTCCTCTCACCTTGGCCTCCCAAAGTGACAGGATTATTGGTGTGAGCCATCACGCTCGGCCTTATCCTATATTCTTATCAAGATTTGTGTCTAAATTGTTATCAAGCACTTGCTAAATGCCTCATTAGCAAAAGGAGAATTATAAAAAGCACAAATACAAGGGAAGTCCATTTAAAAAAACCAAGTAAACACTTCAACCCAGAAATTAAATTTCTATATATTCATTTGAATGAAATAAGTGAATTGATACAGAAGGCATGTTTTAAGATATTCAGAGTACTCCTAATAGTTAAAAAAAAAAAAAGGAAAAAAATAGTCTCAATGTCAAAGAAGGAATTTTCTAATATAGTACACTTATACATAAAATAATGTTAAGAAGCATTTGGTAGTTATATGTATATTATAGGACCTTTGTAATGTGTTACATGATATGAACAGACAACAGTACATAGCAGGATACTATCTTTGAAAAGTTTACATGCATATGTTGCACTGTGTGCACATATCTGTATATAATACAAAGGAAACAGTCTAAGTACAAATTGTACATTGAAATGTTTGTACTGAATAGTCACAGGATTCAGGTGATTTTAATTTACTGCTTATCTGTTTTATTACAAATGCATATGTAACATAAAATTAAGATATTTTAATCAAGTAAATTTAATGTTTAAGGTTCTAAAAAGAAAACTAGAATACATGGTTCCCTATCCTGTAGGAACCAGCAATCTTCCTGGAAAGTCCACATTTAATACCCATAGGTTA
Organism: Tarsius wallacei; assembly: GCA_963574415.1. NCBI lineage: Eukaryota > Metazoa > Chordata > Mammalia > Primates > Tarsiidae > Tarsius > Tarsius wallacei. Next base: position 3,396 of record CAUYQG010240464.1, on the reverse strand, counting down.
GAAGACAAAGGCAAATCCACAATTAAGGGTAGAGGACAGTGAGTAGGAAGTAGGCAGGGGTGCAGAGAAGAAGTATATTACCTACCTGACTGCTGGGCCAGAGAGCAGGCCTCACTAATCCTCTTGCCCGTGAGGTAGCTGAAGACAGCCTCCACAGGTCTGTCTTTCTGGCTTAAGGAAACTTCCTCTTCAATCTGAGGTGCAGCAGTCTGGGACAGCCAGCGGGAGAAAGCTCTTCGTCGCTCCAGAGTCTGAATGTAGTCGCTGGGCTCATCTAGCTGGCTGTCAAGCTCCTTCAGGTGGCCCCACAGGGCTTCACATAATGTCCATGTCAGGCTCCAGTGCTTCACAACTAAGGTAAGGACAGAAAAACAATCCTATGACATAAAGTCTCACAATAACTTTAATAACAATAACTTTTTTTTTTTGGAGAGGGCATTACTCCAATTGTGGCATTAAAAATATGTAAATTAATAAACACCCCAGACAATCACTCAAGTTGATTACCCAAATCTATCTCAACCTCACTCAGTTTCACCTTCCTGGTTCCAGAGGTCTACGCAGGGGTCCCCATCCCCTGGGCCACAGACTGGTACTGGTCTGTAGTCTGTTAGGAACTGGGCCACCAGCAGAAGGTGAGTGGTGGGTGAGTGAATAAAGTTTCATCTGTATTTTCAGACACTTCCCATCGTTCACATTACCGCCTGAGCTCCACCTCCTGTCAGATTAGCTGACAGATTCTCATAGGAGCACGAACCTTATTGTCAACATGCAAGGGATCTGGGCTCTGTGTGCCTTATGAGTATCTAATGCCTGATGATTCCCCCCATCCCCTGTCTGTGGAAAAATTGTCTTCCATTAAACTAGTCTCATGCCAAAAAGGTAGGGGACCACTGGTCTATGATATAATTGCTTGCTCACTCTATGTTTCTGTGGTACTAACATAACAGATGTAACTCTATGTTCCTTTAGACAGGTTCTACTAGCCTAGTTATGGTTAATATCATCTCAGATGACACAGAAAAGTTCCTTTAATTACACTCTGTAAACAAAATGCTTTAAGAAATGCAAGTGCTCTAAAAATTTGGAAGGGATTATTCTCTCCTGCTACAGGTATAGCCCAACGTTTATTGAGGCTGACACTGTACAAAGCACTTAAGAGTAAGCCAACTCTAATCTACACAATCTACCTCTATAATGTTTAACTTCATTTTATAATACAAGAAACTGAGGTATACAGAGTTAAGTGACTTGCCTAAAATCATAAGCATGCATACACACACACACACATACACACAGACAACCCCCTCCCCAATAGCTAGGGGCTGAATACAAATAACTGCATCCAACTCCATTCTCTTAACCACTGTGTTGTACTGTCCCTCAAGAAACAAAACAAAAAGGAAGCAATGCTTATCACTTTGAGGCACTTAAAAGTGTGCATTGGGAAAATAACTTACACGTTTGGAAAGAAGAGATAATGAAGCAAACACAAAGAACTGAACATAAGTAATGTGTGGCATAGGACATTCTAAAATAGTCTCCATTTTTCAATAAAGGAGATTTGGAAACATACTAAGTGATTTTTCTGCTGTTTAAAACATTATGTTCCTAAATTAGAAAAACCCTTTATCAAATTGTTGATTCATAAACACATGGTCACAATATATGAGAAAGGTCACAGTGGGAGAAATCAGGAAGAAAAATTATAACAAAAGTTGTTGGGAACACCAATGGGACTTGAGCTGGATGTGGAAAAATGGGTAGGATTTAGAAAAGCAAGAAGGAATTTCTCTCACCCTATGTTCTTTGGGTTGGGGAAGAAATGTAGTTCATAAATCCAAGCGATTTGACTAGTTACAATTTTTTGAGGAAGGATTTGTAAATTAAAGGGCCTAAGAACACAATGACAAAAACACAGTCACAATTTCTTCTTGCTAGGGATTCTGCTAGTTAAACTCAACTACAGAAAAGGACAAGCTCAGGCATTTACCTGCTAGATTGGAGTAAGGAAAACTGTCCTACTCCCGGAACATTAAAGGCAAGAAATACAGTGCATACTCACTTTGTGCTTCCAGTAAGTCTTCTGAGGCTTCCTTAACCCAATTTGCATAATCATGAATGACAGCATCTCCTGGATTGGGGACAATGAGAGGACACAGCTCATCCACATGGACGGTGCTATGTTTTAATTTGAGCTCCAGTGGTATCTGATATAACTGCAGGTCTTCATCCAGCTTCTTTTGTCTTAAACTGAGTTTTTCTAAATGAACTTTGAATGGGGACTCAGTTAGGCTACAAGAGCAAATGAGGAACAAAACAGAAAAAAAAGATAAGACAGAAGCTAGGATTTTCTTTTGACCAAACCACTGTTTCTTTTTATGATCACAAACAGAATGTAAGACATTTCACTGTGATTTTACAGAAACATTGTTTCCTAAAGTCAAACTATGCTAAACTTATACACTGAGTAAACAAATTATCTGACCCACGCATTTAGAATTTGAAGGCTTCTAAGGCTAGGTTTTAACAAGGATGGAAATCACACAGTCAGACTTAAAACTGGATTTAGCATGTATCTGAACACCATGCTATAAAATCAAGGACCAAAAATTATTGTAGGAAACCTGTTTCTCAAATTATATTTAAGTATCAAAAGACATGAGGCTAAGCATATAGATAGTAAAGAAATGACTCTAGGCTGGGCTCGGTGGTTCAGCCTATAATCCCAGCACTTTGGGAGGCCAAGGCTAGTGGATTGCCTGAGCCTGCAGGTTCGAGACCCACCCGGGCAATTTGGCAAGACCTCATCTCTACAATAATCAAAAATTAGCTGGGCGTGGTAGCGTGCGCCTGTAGTTCCGGCTACTTGGAAGGCTGAGGTGGAAGGATAGCCAGAGAGCATGCCACCACACTCCAGTCTGGGCGAGAAAGAGAGACTCCAACTCAAAAAAAAAAAAAAGAAATGACTCTAAATTAAGATGAGCAAATAGTCAACCTGGCCTTAATTCAATTTTTAAGATTGATAATAACAACCTCCAAAATACCAGGAGATCATGCTTAACCCACAATTAATCACTAAATTTAGGGTCAATATTCCTAAGTATTAGGTTCAAGAGACCTAATTTTTAATTTTTTTTTTTTTTTTTGAGTTGGCGTCTCACTCCGTTACCCAGACTGGAGTGCAGTGGCTGCTTCCAGCCACCACAGCCTCGACCTGCTGGGCTCCGGGGATCCTTCCGCCTCAGCCTTCCGAGTAGCCGGAACTACAGGCGTGCGCTACCACGCCCGGCTAGTTTTTTTTGATTTATTGTAGAGATGAGGTTTCGCCTGCCCAGGCGGGTCTCGAACCCGCGGGCTCAGGCAATCCACTCACCTCAGCCTCCCAAGGCGCGG
>CAUYQG010240462.1:0-46518 GCA_963574415.1 Tarsius wallacei | reverse complement strand
CAACTGAAATAAACCTTCCCTTCTTCTCCCCCCTCCCCCGACTGTGATGGGAAGCAGTGCAGGAAGAAGTCAGAGTGGGCCGGTGTCCCCACATATCCCTACACTGTGGCCTTATGGCTGTGTGTGCAGCTCACACTGCCCTCTGCACCGTGGTGTCTACCTCTATGGACAACAGTGGGGTTGAATGGGGTCCCGCAGGGGACATATGGGGATCTATGCATGGAACTGTGATGTGGGTGTCAGTGACATGACTGATCAACTGGCTGGGGGCCTGCTGCCCTGCTGCTGGGTGACTGGACTAAGTATTTTGCTCCCTGAATGCTGAACAGGGGCTCAGGTAAGGCATGACCAGCCTGGGGCCAAACCCTCAGGCCACAGTAGTTGAACCCCAAAGAGGAAGTGCCAGGTCCTTCCTTGAGCCCTATGGAACCCCCAGGCTGCCTCTCCTGGGAAGGCTGCCTGTTTAGACCTAGGGACACCCTGCTCTGCCCCCTCCATCTGTGGCCGTGCCCCCATTCCTGGACCTGTGGTGCCATGAGTGGTTGTCTGCATGGCCTCTTCAGAGTGTGAGCCACGTGGGGCAAGGACTGTGCCTCATGAACATCTGCCCTGCCTGGGGCTGTCATGTTGCCAGATGCTTTGTGGGTGATGTGTCAACACTTGCCCAGTGGGTGACTCAGGGTCAGGTTGTAGGTGCAGAGGTCAATGGTCCTCTGCAGCCATGACAATGTCAGGTAAGAAATAACCCCGGCCCCTCAGGAGCATGCAGCCATCACCCTCTGTTGTTCCTTGTCTGGGTTGGCCTTGGCTCTGCTCCATCTGCCACTGACCTTTGGGGCCGTGTGTCCTGGGTCTGTACCCAGGGCAAGGGCTGAGGGGCACAGGAGGTTGGTGGCAGGAATGTACAAGCAGTTTTGATGCCATGCTGTGTCAAACACACTGAGGTCTCCTTGGCTGAAGCAGGTCACAAGACAGAGGCCAGGGTGAGGGTGGGGTCATCACATAGGTGGCAGGGATTGGGGTGCATGAGCAGAAGCCAGGGCCAAGGAGAGTGGGGCTCTGGGGATGTGTCAGCAGGGAGGAGTGTTGGGTGCCACGTTGGGACTGCAAAGGCATACTTCCTAAAGGTCACTTGGTATGAGTGGACGTTTGCAGGGAGGGAGATACAGGCCTGCTGACTACTGGATATCCTTGCAGATGCTGAAAGTAAAGCATGCAACCCTGAAGGAAGCCCTCATGCTGCGCAGAGTGAACCGTCCACACCCAAGCAGGATACGCTGGCTTCAGAAGATGCCCAGCCAGGGAGCCCCCTGTCTACCGGGAAGGACCAGGCCTCCCTGGAGGAGCCACTGACTTCGGCCTCTCATCTGGATGACACAGGTACTGGCTGGATACATGCAGGGTTGGTTTTTGTCTTAGGCTGTGTGTGTGGCTGTAAAGAAAGACCCGAGACTGGGTGGTTTATAAAAGAATGAGGGGTATGTGGCTCACAGTCCTGTGGGCTGGACAGTAAGCCTGGTGCTGACATCTGGTGGAGCCCCAGAAGGTGTCCACTCACGGAGGAGGGGAAGGGGAGCAGGCATGTCATGTGGGGAGAGAGAAAGTAAGAGAAGGGGGGTGCCAGGCTCTTTAAACCACCCGCTCTCTCATGGACCAGCAGAGTGAGAATACACGCATCACCGCCAAGCCATTCATGTGGGATCCACCCCATGATCCAGACACCTCCCACCAGGCAAGCCTCCAACCTCAGGGTCACATTTCAACATGAGATTTGGAGGGACAAACCTTCCAGAATGGCCATCTGTCCCCACTGAGGTCCTTGAAGTGTCTTGGGCAGCAGCCCTGGTGAGATGTTGTTCTCAAGACACCCGGGCCCTGCCATGTTCTCTGCCCAGTTGGGTGTCAGCATTTGTTGGGTCTTTTTTTCTCAACTGTCTCTTCCAAGGCTGGCACAGCCCATGAATGGAGGTGCTTTAAGATGTTTGTCTGCGGCTCTCCTTCCTCAGAGGTCATCTTTGTGCTTCCACTGAGACTTTCTGGGAAGGATAGTGCTCTCAGACGGGAACATGTGCAGTGGGAGCATTTCAGCTGATCCCAAGAATATAGGGTAGGATGTGGGGTTGAGGGACAATCCTGTGGTCCTGAGAGTTGTTTCCATGTCTGGGGCTGGTGGGAGCTACTGGAGATTCCCCATGCTGGGTCCCTGCCGGGCTCTTCCCGCTGCTTCCAACCAGAGGCGCTAGGCCTTGCTCCGAGCCTCAGTTTCCCTCTGTCAAATGGGAAAAGGAACAGCAGTCACATCAGGGTTGATTAGAGGGTGGGAAGAACTTAGCACAGTAAGAACTTAGCACATTGGCTGTATGGAGTAATTATTATTGGAGGCGGTGGGGGCTGCAGTGTGGTTGTTTTTACTTTCATTGATTAGACCAGGGCACTTGCCAGACAGGGAAAGGGGAGAAGAAGGAGAGAAGAAGATGCAGGAACCCACTGAAGGAACCCATGAATTAAAGCAGACCCTCTCCCTCCCAGCTCCCACCAATAGAGCAGTGTCACAGCAGCCTTCTGAAAAGCCACATGCTGGAACCAGAATCTTGTCCCCTTGTAAGATTTCAGACTGTAAACATGCCATGCACAGTTTGGAGGCTGGAGCATATCACGCACAGTTTGGGGGCAAACTCCATCTCTTCATGAGTGTGGGAATCAGAAATGCAGCCACAGATATGCCCTCCTGGCTTCTGCTTCAGAGCAGGTGGTCCCTGTGCTTGGGGCTGCCTTCTGCCACCAAAGGGGACACCTGCGCTCTCTTGGACTGCCCTGTCTACTGTGTCCCTGTGGTGCTAGCTGGCACCTGCCCAGTGGCGTCTGCTTTCCTTGGGGTTGGCTGTGTTTCTGCAGTTGTGCTTGGCTTGGGAATGTAGTGGGAATCTGGAGTCTGAAGAGCTGTGGTCCTAGGAGGGGCTCTCATACAGGGACCCCCTTTGGCGTTCCTGTGTCCTCATGTCTCCCCTGTGTGTGCCTTCAGAGGTGGTGACTGGCATGTCTCTGATGGCTAAGCAGAGCCTAGTCTTACCCTGTGGCCCCTGAGCCTCCTTCCTGGTGGGGGTGTGGCTCCCAGTCTCCCACTGGGGTCTCTGGCTGCTCCTTGGCGGGTTCTTTATGCTCACTTAGCTCCACAAAAGTGCCTGCCTCTCTGCACCTGCTTCTTACCTCTGATGCCCATATGCTCTCTCCAGATGCTTGGTTTGGGGATGGGTTCCCGAGAGCACACTTGGTTTGTGGAGGCCATAACTTTGTGTAAGGACCTTCTCCTGAGCAGGACATGCTGTGGGGCCTAGGGGAGGCATAGGAGTTGACCAACAGAGAGTGGGGGGCAGAGCATCCCAGAAAGGGGAGCAGCAGGTGCAGAAACAGAGGTCCCCCAACTTTTCCCAGAGGACTGGGGAGCAGATGGTGTCAGTTTTGCTAACGTGTCAGGTGTGGCCGCTCACCTCAGCTCTCCTAGACCCAAAGCAGCTGTAGGTGACATGGAAGTGAAAGGATATGGCTTGTGCCCTGAAGCTTTATAAAAACAGAGAGAGGCAACTGAACCAGGTCATGGCTTGGGCAGGCCTTCCCTGAGGGCAGTGGGAGCCCTGGGAGGGAGTGACAAGGGGATCTGCTTTCTGGGAAGAGCTTTCAGCAGGACCTAAGGGGAGGGGGACAGACCCTGTCGCGCGGGCGCGTGTGTGTGTCTGTGTTTGTCTGTCTGTCTCCCTGGGGATTTGTGTCATTCTTCACCCAGCCATTCACTCCAGCTTCCCCAGCCCCTGAGATATGTGAGGTGACTTGATGTGAGTGGCACACAGACATGGGGCAAGTGGTATGGGCTTCTCTTTCAGGGTTGTGACAGAGATTTTCTTATAAATAAATCAAAATAAAAACATGAGTTTGGCCTGGGCAATAGAGTGAGACCTCATCTTTACAAAAAATAAAAAATTAGCCCAGCATGGTGGTGTGCACCTGTAGTCACAACTACTCAGGAGACTGAGGTGGGAGGAGATCCTGAGCCCAGGAGGTTGAGGCTGCAGTGAGCTATGATTGTGCCACTGCACTCCAGCCTGAGTAACAGAGTGAGACCCTGACTCCAATCAATCAATCAATCAATCAATCAACGTATGAGCTCACTTAAAGTAAAATATAGCAAACACAAGTGTAGAAAACACAGAGGATTATCCATCTCTAAGGCAGGACCCACAAGCCTGGCTTGAGAAAGTGTGTTTTGTCCCTCAGGGCTGCAACTGGCTTCTTAGCAGTTAGTGACATTTGTCATAATGCTGGCGATAACATGAGCTGACATAGGCAGCCGCTTGCGCACGGGGCAGTGTAGCACGCTCTTCTAAGTGCTGCACAAACATCAGCTCCCTTGACCCAGGAGGTCCATGCCCCCACAATGAAATGCAGTGAACAGGGTGAGTTGCTTGTCCAAGTGCAGAGTTCAGAAATTGAGGGCAACATCAGGCCAACCGGGATCTGAGACATAGCTGAATTTCTCACTAAGATGTGTGACTGTGGACAGGTGACTGCTTCTCTGAGCCTGTTTAATCAACTATAAAATGAGGATAATAGCCACATTGGCCTCTCAGGATTGCTAAAATTAAGTTGAATGATCTCCAGGAAACACTTAGCTTGGTCCTAGCATACACCAAGTACTCAGAAGTGTTTGCTGTGGTTGTATCATCATTATGGCTATCATCATCATTGTCTTCATCAGTTATCATTGTCAAAAACAACCCTTGGTGTTAAACCCACTGCTTAAAACACTGCAAGCCAATGTTTGAAAATCAGAAATTTACAAAAATTTACAGAAATCCGGATGTGTAGGTTCTTTTCAAACATCAATTTCAGACCCCCCAGACTCCTGTTCCCACACAGCCAGGGTGGCCAGAGCTGAGTAGGGACTGTCACTGTAGATGGGCCTGGCCCTTTGGGGCTTCAAGTTTGCAACCTCTTCTGTGAAGGTTGAGAGCCTGGTCTTTGCAGTCAGCTCCTGTGTTGCTGCCCTTTGACCTCTGACCTTGGGGCTCGTTTTTCTGTGGTGGAATAGTTACAGACAGCAAGCTGTGAATGCTGAGGCCTCGCTGAGGCTGCGCAGACGGAGGTCCTCTGTCTCCAGTGCAGAGCAGGGAGGAGGTCAGCTGTTAGTCTGATGTTCTTTGTTCTCTTCTGCTCATTCTGTACCCCAGTACCCAAGGGAGATGCCCCCATCTGGGCCCAGTCCCTCTATGTCATAGATGATTTCATAACACACAGATGTCATCTAATGACAGATACAGCCAGATTCTCAAGCAGCCACTGTGTCATGTGAGCGCTGGAACCTGGAACGGGCTTTCCTCCTTGACCTTGGGCAAGTTCACAGAACCCCTGTGGGGGGCCAGAATGCAGTACCCTGTGGGTGGGTGATGGCCTGCATCTGGGAGAGCCCCTGGGGTCTCCATGGTAGTCTTCACTGCTGTCCTGAAAGGTTAGCTGCTTTCTCTTAAAAAGCAAACCTCCTGAGAACTTTGCTGGAGGTGGGGGAGGGGTCATCAGAGAGCACAGAGACTGTTGTGGGTCACTTCTTCTATACAGGCAGTCATGCTCTGGCCTGGGCTGCTACTTTGGTGGGCCCCAACCAGGATGGCGGGGGTGGCAGGGGATATATCCAAATATTTACAGATATTTCAGGAAGAGAAATTGCCATAGATTTGGACCATTTTCCTTGACTCTTTGGTATGGTGGTTTGGGCTGACCTTGAGCTTTTGTGTCTGGGGTAAGTTTGACATTCCCTGCAAAGCCCAGAAGTACTCAGTACTTTAACATGAGTGAGACAGAAGCCTGTTCTATGTTTCTGTTCTTGGGCGAGGGCTGGGCTTGGACATTCCCTGAGTGCATAATGCAAAAGAAGAGTGGCATTCAGGGAATGTGTTCTATGTATACTGTGTTATCTTAGAACATCCCTCCCTTTTTTCGGTCAAGGAAACAGGCCCAGAGAGCTTAAGTCACTTTTCTGAGACCATAAAGCACATAGGTGGAAGAACTCCCCAAGCAGATGGCTAGGGCGGGGTTTTTCCTTTGTTATAGAAGAAGCTACATGTGCTCCATGGCTCAGCCTGTAATCTCAGCACTTTGGGAGACCAAGGGGAGTGGATTGCCTGAGCCCGTGGGTTCGAGACCAGCCCAGGCAACTTGGCAAGCCCTCGTCTCTACAATAAATAGAAAATTAGCCAGGCATGGTAGCATGCACCTGTAGTTCTGGCTACTTGGAAGGCTGAGGTGGAAGGATTGCCAGAGCCCAGCAGGTTGACACTGGGGTGGCCGTGAGCATGTCACTGCACTCCAGCCTGGATGACTGAGTGGGACTCCAACTCAGAAAAAAAAAAAAAAAAGAACCTACATGGTATTCTTGGGTTTGCCTCTTAGGCTACAAAGCCCGAGATATTTACTGTCTGCATCTATAAAGAAAAGGCTTATCAGCCCCTGCCCTGGAAGATGAGTGATTGCACACAAGTGTGTATGTGGCACGTTTAGCAAAGAGGTGTGTTGAGTTGTGAGTGTGTGGCTGGCTGAACTCTGGACCTTCTGCTTTCAGCTCAGACCCCTACCCTGGGGTTTGTATGACATAGGGGCCTCTGGTAGAGCCCTCAGTGGGTAAGAGGCAGCCCCTGCTGGTTGGGGCAGGACAGGGATGGCTTTATGGGTGGGTCCCCAAGCACGGGGAGCATGCAGAGCTGATGTCATCTTCCAACTTCTAAAAATTTGATGCAGCAGCTGAGACTTTAACAGAGGTTGAAATTTTGATTTTGACAAAATTCTGGAATACAGAGGTGGCCCTGTACTCCCAGGAGATGTGAAGGGCAGTGGAGCAGCATCAAGAGAGGAGATATGGAAATCACGGTGTCCTGCCCAGAGAGGCATCCTCAGGCCAAGAGGGTGAGGTTCAGTTTGGTGGGGAGACTCTGGAGGAGGAATTTCCAGCATTGCTAGTGTGTTGGGTCCCACAGCTGCCAGGTGGAGGATGGGGGACTCCCAGTCCCATCTTGGGTGAGTGGGGTGCAGTCCTCAGAAACTCACCCATCACCCCATGTTCTCTCTGGCTGAGGACACCATCACCATCAGCTCGCTCTAGGAAATCCAGAGCTCTTCTGTCCAGTGCAGACATCACTAGCCACAGGGCTGTTTAAATAAATTAAGACAAAGTGACCTTTCCAGCTCCCCTTTTACTTGTTTAGTGCTTAGTGGCCAGAAGTGACTAGCGGCCACTCTGTGGACAGGGAGGCAACACTGCCATCATCTCAGGAGATTCTGCTGGCAGCGCTGAGGGTCAGAGGCAGCCACACGTCCACTTTGGTGTGAAACCAAGAAAGATGTTGCTACTTGGGTTCGTCAGCCCTTCTGGAATTTTCCATGCCACAGACTGGAACAGTAACAAAGACCACAAGGCCCAACCTGGGAATAGTTCCCATCTAGCCTCTGCAGAAAATGTTTGATGACCCTTGGTTTGGAGAATGGGTTTGGATCGGGGTGGGAGGCAAAGCAGCTAGAGGCTGGTAAGCAGGCTGCACAGAGGCCAAGAGGAGGTTCTGGCAGCTTGCCCTGGGGGCATGTGGATGTTTCTGGGAAATAATTTAAGGTAGTGCTCACAGGACATGTCTATGAATTAGATATAAGAGGCAGGATACAGGCTGGACAGGACAAGAGAGGGACCACGCAAGACATCCAGTCTGGCTGGACCGCCGGTGGGTCATGGAGTTCTGAGCCCAGGAAGTTAGTGGTCTGTCTGGGTCAGTGCCATGTCCACAGCTTCTAGAAGAGTGCCTGGATCCTGTGGTGGTTCAGTAACATTTGCAAGATGGGTCAACAGATGGATGAGTTAGAGAGAGGGGAAGTCTGAAGAGGGCTGGTCCTGGGGACTGAGGTTGGGTTTGGAAACGTTTGGCCTCCAGATGGGGATGTTACAGTGGCCGTGCCCAGTAATATATGAGTCTGTAGCTCAGGGGAACATACAGGGGTTGACAAAGAAACAGGATGAATTCTGAGGCCAGAGGACCAGATGGGATCAGTCAGTGAGAGGGTTAGATGGGGAGGATCCAGGCCTGTGTCCTGTGGCAGGCTGGGTGGAGCTCCAGGTACTGGAAGCAAGTCCTGTGGGGAGGCTCAGTGGGTGTGGCCAGCACCACAAGAGTGCCAGGAGATAAAGCCAGAAGGAGAGTGTCAGTGGGTGGATGGTGGGTGGGGCAGCTGTGCCCAGGGAGGGTCCAGGCCAGGGAGGTTCTTTCCCGGGTGGGATGAACAGAAAACAGGTGGCAGGGAGTGGAGATGCTGCTTGAAAGAACTTTGATAGGTTTAGTTTTCAATGGAGCAGAGACTTGTAGCTGAAGCTGGAGGCATGTGGGAAACCCAGGGTGTTTGGTTTGTTTTCAGATAGTGAATTCTAGGTCTTTTGGGACCCAGAAGACATGGAGAAATTGGCAATGAGGGCCAAGGGGGACGTTTGTCAGTAGCTCGTGGGGCTATAGAATGGGCCCAGATCAGCATGCTTCTAGTGAAATCTCACATGGAAATCTATCACAGAAGAAAGATCCAGATGAATCTGCCAGGGTTGACCTAGGAGTAGGAACCCTCAGCCCAGCCTGCTCTGTCTCTCTATGACTCTTCCCTCAGGGACACCTCCAGGCAAACCTGTGGCCTGGTTCAAATGCTGCCCAGCTTGTCCAGACTCGCAGGTCCCTGAGAGGGGACCGGTCAGATGTGCCAACTAGCTTCAGACATGCCCCCCTCCGTAATCTCATATGGACCCTTGTGGTGGGCAGGGCCAGGTACTTTACACAGATATTTGTAGAGATGAGGAAACTGAGAAATGGAGATTAAGGTCGCTGGTCTGGAAATGGGTCAGACACACAGAGGAAGGGGATGGATGCTGGAGACAGGTGTGGTTGAGGCGAGGTGAGCCATTCCCATGACATCTCCCTCTGCCCAAATCATGGCTTTGGGAAGGTGCCAGGTGCCCCTTCCCCTGAAAGCGTGGCCCTTTCACACAGAAGCAAACAAAGACAAGCCATCATTGTAGACCCAAACCATCAAAGTGGGATGTGGATGCAAAGGTTGCTTTAAAGGCCTTCAGAATAATAGAATATTTCATAGACACTATGTTAGAATAATAGATGTGTGAGTATCTGAATGGGGGGAAGGATCTGCAGGGGGAAACTTCAGAGGAGGAAACAGACCCTGGTGGACTCCCGAGAGCTGACCCCATACCTGGTGTTCCCAGCCGTGAGCCTGGCTACTGAGGGCATGGGTTCTGGAATGTGGGGGGTCCTGAGGATCAGGGCATCCACTGCCCTGTGATGATTTACACAAAACAGAAAGCCCAACAAAACCAAAGGACTGGTGGTGTCTATGAGAAAACAGTCATTTTTGTGCTTACTCTTGGCTTAACAAGGAAACCTCACAACTGTTTTTTACCTAAAAACCACTAAATGTTTATTTTAGTAGTATTATCAGGGAAAAAGCTCATTAAGTGAAACAACTAATTGAATTGTAGATTCTTGGAAGTTATAGGCTACAATTTGGAGGATATAATGCAGTCTCAAAGCCCAGGAGTCTTAAAAAAAAAAGGCTCCTCTTAACAGACAACACTTTGGGGACAGTTTAATAATAAGATGAAGAAGAAGAAAATAAAAACAGCCTTTTCACGTAGGTATTCTTGCAGGACAGAAGAACACAGTACTGGTTGCAGGGGTTGTTTTCAGTTCAGGCCAGGGCGGACTCTGCCCTCTATAGCAGGCGTGTGAGGGCAGGGGGCATTTGCTTCCTGAGGTTTTGTTTTTCAGGAGTTAGGAGGGCCAGACCTGAGGGTTTGAAACTTCCAACAGGGACAATAAAGGAACAGAAACTAATGATGGCTCATAGGATACATGGGCATGCAGTATTTGTGTTTGGCCTTTCACTGGAAGTTCCCCTAAGGGCAGGGATGGGGCCTATCCTTACACCACCATATTTTCAGCACTGCGGACAGCACCAGCAGTGAACTGGTCCTCCAGAAACCCTCCGATGGATGAATGAATCCCACAGGAGCTAACATAGTGACCTGAAGATAAGCTCCACCAGCCTGCCCCCTAAGATGTGCAAGGGGAGAGTGTTGGTATCTTCTTGGTTGGGAAGTTGTAATAGATGATGTGTGCCCAGTGCCTTTCACAGGCCTGGTACTTCAGGAGGATGGGGTGAGATGCTGGGTCCCACAGACTGTCTCTCTTGGATGGTAGGGGAGGGAGAAAAGAGGTGTTGGGGAGAGCAGTTTGTGATTGACTCAGAACCCATGAGGAGCCACCATCTGATGGCCCCAGTTTCCCCTGAAGGCTAGGTGAAGCTGCATGTTAGGAGTAGGCAGAGGTGGGAAGCTGGAGATTGGGAAGGAACAGAAAGAGTTTGATCCATCATGCTGAGTGCTTGCAGGAGGAAAGTTGAGTCATGGATCCCACAGGCAGCCCTCCTGAGGTATCTCCATGAGGGTCTTCCTTCCATGGCACTTGGCAGGGGCAGGGGTAGGCAGGCAGCAGCTTCATCCAGAGATGGGATTTTTCCAGGGTTCAATGGAAAGGAAGCCAACAGAGGACTTGGGGGATATCAGTGAGATTGTTGTGGAAATGACAGACAGTGAAAACTGACGGGAGAGGAAAATGAGAAAGGATTGGGTTAATGCACTGGGAGAAAGAAGAGGGGTGGGCAGGTTGGCAGGGTCAATGAGGTGGAGGGAGCTTGTTCAAGCAGCTGGAAAGTGGAGACAGGGACAAGGACTCTGGCCAGCTGACCCTTCCCACAAATCAGCCCTCCCTGCTCCGTCACCCCCTCCCACCTGGGTCTGCATGCCAGAGATCAGGGCTGCTGAAAACAGACAAGTAAGAACAAGAGCTGCTAGATTTGAGAGTTTGCAATATTCTAGGAGCATATCTCATTGCCACTTCAAAAAAAAATTTTAAGAGACAGGGTCTCACTGTGTTGCCCAGGCCATATTCAAACTCCTGGGCTCAGGCGATCCTCTTGCCTCAGCCTTCTGGGTAAACTGGGACTACAGGTGCATGGTGCTATTGCCACTTCTTGTTTAAACCATAAAACAAACCTGTGAGGGGCCATTATTAATACAATGTTATGCATGAGTAAATGACAGCACAGAAAGGTCTAGCAACTTGAACAAGTGAAGAGGCAACTTGAGCCTGGTGTATCTGACTCCAAAACCTGGTTTGGTGTGTACGGCTTCCAGGGGAGGCAGGATCCTTGGCATGCACCTTTGGTGTGGAAAAGGGAATAGAATCACCCATGATCTTAAAACGCTCATCCCCTCTCCCCTCTCCTCCCTCCCTGCTCCTCACGGCTCTATTGAGAGCTTGACTCACAGGAGGTCAAGCTGACGTGTGAAGTGACTGCTCTGTATTCTGCTCACCATCCCACCCTGCCAAGCCCTCTTGCTTTTCTCGCTTACTTCCATTGCAGTCAGAGGAGACATGTTTTGTGAAATCTCTGCTTTGCCTTTGAAACAGTCAAGATGCCATCGGCATCCAGCGGTGAAGAAACAGATACCGGCAGCCTCCTTTCCACCACCGACGAGCTCTCCCAAGCCTTAGCTGGGTCTGACTCCCTGGACAGTCCTCCCAGACCTCTGGAGAGATCTGTGGGCCAGCTCCCCAGCCCCCCACTGCTGCCCACTCCACCACCCAAGGCAAGCTCCAAAACCACAAAAAACGTCACAGGTGGGTCTTTGTGCATCTATTCATCCTCTCCCCTTTCTCTTTCCCACCCACCCACCCATCTGTACCTTCAACCAGTTTTGATTGGGCCCCCACTGTTGGCTGGTCCTCACCCTTTGCTTCTTTACTGGGGCTCTGGGAAGGCACAGAGACATAGCACTTTGCAAGGAACTGTGGTTGTCAGGAACAGACCACCTAAGCTCCCCCAAGCAAGCAGGGCTTGCAGGATTCAAAGGGAGTATCTTCCAAAACCTGAACACAGGAGATGCGACCAGTCCCCAGGATGGGTCTTTCTGTCTCTGTCTGGATGTTCATGTGTCTGTCTCTGTCTATCCTTTTACTTCTGCTTCTTTCAGAATCAGTCTCTCTCTCCCTCCCCCATCCCTTCTTCTCTTCTCCTTCCTCCCCTTCTTGTTTTCCATTCCTCTTTCCCTTCTTCCCTCTCTCTCTCCCTCCTTTTCTTCCTCCCTCTTTCCCTATCTCTGCTGGTCTCTGTTTTGCTGATTTACTGTCCAGTACACTCTATCCAGCCAGTCAGAGCCAGGAGTAAACACCAGACATTAGTGGTCAGAGGGGGGCACACAGCTGGATGAGGGACCACTAAAGCCATACACTTCTGTAACTTTGGTCACACTGGCCAAATAATCCCTGCAAGAAGAGATAATTACTTTTCAAGTTTGGGTATTTCTCATTGTTTTACAGTTAGAAACAGAACGTGCTGCTGTTCTCAGTGAAAAAGCAGACTATTCACCCCGGTCATTGCTTTTCAGAGTCACTCCTTATGTGCTGTTTTTGAAAGTCGTGGGCATGAAGGATGACAGCACACAGCATCTTGCTCTAGTCACCTGACCACCTTGATAGTAATACTCCTTACCTTTGTCGGATGGCCACTTCCCACATGCTCCAGGAAGGCCCAGATTCACACAGCCCATTCACTGAATCCTCGGGTGAGCCCCTTGAGGGGAGGTATCATGTGCCCCATTTATAGTTGAGGAAACTGAGGCTCAGGAAACTCCAATAACATGTCTCAGCATCCCACCGATGATTGAGACTTGATCACAGTTCTGGGCCCAAATCCTTTGGCTCCCGCACAATCCTGCCACCTCCTCCATCAGCTCCCTTGATCCTCAGGGAGCTTCCTCCTGGTTTTTACAGGATGGTGAACTGTGACCCCAGGTATCTGTTGCTGGTACCCAGAGAGCCTGGACATCTCATCCAGAGACCTTTCAGGGAGCTTGTCGCCCCTTGTGGGATGGACGTTCACCCTGGGGTGTCCTTTTTTGGGGAAAATCTTTCTGTGGGGGCACTTTCCCTCTTATGCCTAATGCAAATTAAGTGCTTCTTAACCAGAGACCACTTGGGTCTCTCAATGTGGCTATGGGTGTTACTGATTGGATTTGATGGGTCACTAAGGTGACTGGGTCATGAATGGGGGTCAGCATGTGGGAGGATATGCCTCTGGGTGGGCAGAGGAATGAGTGAGGAAGAACATTGCCTGCTATACTTTCCCTGGGCCGCTCTCCCTTCCGGAACCTTCTCTCTCCCTATCTGGCCTGGTCACTGCCTTTGTGTCCTCGGGAACTCAGCTCAAACTGTTCCTCCCTTGGGAGGGCGGGGGGCATCTTGACCTTTGACCCCAGCACTGTGCATCTCATCTTCCAGCATTTACCATGTCTTTTCACCTTGTGTAGTGGGTTGAATAGCATTCTCTCCAGAGTTCATATCCACCTGGACCCTCAGAACATGCCCTCATGTGGAATAAGGGTCTTTTCAGACATCAGTAAGTTGAAGGTGGAGATGGATTCATTCTGGATTAGGGCCAGCTCTAAATCCAAGAGAGTGTCCTTGTGAGAGACAGGACACACTGAGAGTCCCTGGGATGACAGAGGCAGAGATGGGAGTGACACATCTTTGAGTGCAGGAACACTAAGGATCGTCGACAGCCACAGGTGCTAGGAGCGGGCCTGGTGCGTTTCTCCCACATGGTCCCAGAAGGAACCAGTCCTGCTGACACCTTGACTTTGGACTTGTGGCCTTCAGAGCTATAAAAGTTGATCTGTTGTTTGAGATTGTCCAGAGTATAGTCACTTGTTAGAGCAGCCCAAGGAGCCACATATACCTTTTCTGTAGGGTTGTTAGTCTACCCCTGCCCATCCACAGTTGCCCTGTGAGAGCCGGCATGCCTCTGCATTCATCATCAAATCCGAGTGCAGGCATAATACTAAGTATACAGTTGGTGCTTAGCAAGTACATGTGATTGTGTGATTGTATGCATGAATGAACTGAGTGCTCTCTTCCTTCTGCATGTCTCTGCATATCTGGAAATAAGTCCAAATATTCAGTCTTTGGATAACATGGCCATATAAATTAGAGTAAAAATTTTGAGGCAAAACTGCAGTATTTTATCATTATCTTTGTGATCATTCCTTCACTGAAACCTGAGACAATGTAAAATCCATTTGCTTAGTCACTGCCCACCTTGGTGTATCCTGGCTAATACGCCATTTGTTCCTGACCCTCAGTGTCATTTAGAAGCCCTGAGAGCTTCTGCTTTCCTGTGCTGGGAAAGGTCAGACCTCAGCCTGCACAGGTCTTACTACGACTCCTCCCCTATGTCCTAAACTCTGGTGTTCTGTCACCTAGCCATCAGCACCTTGACTTCCACCCTCCATCTTCCTTCAGTTTTTTTGTTTTGTTTTGTTTTGTTTGGAGTTGGAGTCATATTCCGTTGCCCAGGCTGGAGTACTGTGGCACGCTCATGGCCACCTAGCATTGACCTGCTGGGCTTCGGTGATCCTTTCGCCTTAGCCTTTCAAGTAGCTGGAACCACAGGCATGCACTACCATGTCCAGGCAATTTTTTTTTTTTTTTTTTTTTTGAGTTGGAGTCTCACTCTGTCACCCACACTGGAGTGCAGTGGCACGCTCCCGGCCACTGCAACCTCAACCTGCTGGGCTCCGGCGATCCTGTCGCCTCAGCCTTTCAAGTCGCTGGAACTACAGGCGCGCACTACCACGCCCGGCTAATTTTTTGATTTATTGTAGAGATGAGGTCTCGCTTGCCCAGGCGGGTCTTGAACCTGCGGGCTCCCAAAGGCGCGGGATTACAGGCTGAGCCACCGAGCCCGGCTGCCAATTTTTAATTTTATTGTAGAGATGAGGTCTCGCCAAGTTGTCCGGGCTGATCTCAAACCTGAAGTCTCAGGCAAGCCTCCCAAAGTGCTGGAATTACAAGTTGAGCCACCGAGCCCGACCTTCCTTCTGTTTTGAGGAATTTGTCAGGGGACATATTCTAACACGTCACTGATTAATATGAGAACTGGATGGGCAGTGGGAATGGAGGGGAGTGTTGAGCTTTGGGCTTCAGTCTAGGTTTCTCAATGCTGAGATTACAATTTTGTGACTTTGTTTTAATTTTCTGGCCTCTTCTTTTTCTGCCTTTGGGGGAAGTGCTTGCTTTAGCATGTGAACACCAGGCGGCAGGCAGCAGAGGAGACGGCCACCTCACCTGGGCTTAACCTAGGACAGGAGGGGCCATGGGCATGCCAAGTCTCCACCCCAGGTGCTTTTCTGCCTGAGTTGGGGCCACAGATGTCTTAGTACCCTTGGGCTGGCTGCTGCAGCAAAATGCCACAGGCTGGGCGGCTTATAACAACAGTAGTTCACTCCTCACTGTTCTGGAGGCTGGGAGTCCAAGGTCAAGGCATGGGCAGATCTGGTATCTGAAGAGGGCCCACTTCCTGTTTTAGAGGCCTCATCTCAGGTCTTTCTTAGAAAGCCTTGTCTGGGACCTCCCATTGAATCACGGCTGCCCTGTAAGGATGACAGGTGTTCTTCTGTCCTGTGGTCCCCTCTCCCACCCCCAGTGGTTCAAATTGCCTGAGGCCTTCAGACTTCCCGTATATCACCTTCCTGGACCCTGGAGACTGTGTTGCCCTCACCACAGAGTGTCCCCTGCCCTGGTCCAACTGGCGACAGTTGGCTCTGGGCTATAGGGGTTCCACAGACTCTGTCACCTGTTACTGGAGGAGTGTGCCAGGTGCCAGTCCCAGCCCATCATATTCTGGCGCCATTCCCTTGAGTCAGCTTCTGAACCTCAGCCTCCTTGTCTGAGAAGTGGGCCTGACAAGAGGCCTCCTGGTCAAGCAGATGGGGCATGCCAGGTAGTGCACCCAGCACAGGGCAAGTGGGAAGTGCTCTTTGACACCACTGACAGTGGCATAGTGATAGATCCTGGGTGGAATCCCAGCTCTGCCAAGCCAAGTGAGTGCAGGCAAGCCATGGTGCCTCAGTTTCCCTATTTGTACAATGAGGCTAGTTCTACCTTCTTTGTGGGACTGGGGCCATGATGGTTAGAGACAGGGACTGGGGTGACACAGAGTCACAGGTGTTCAGGAGGAGTTCACTGTCATGAGCAGCCTCTGGGAGGGCTAAGGCTTAGAGGGACAGGCCAAGGGGATGTGTGTAAGCTAGGGCTGCTCTGGTTGGCACCCTCAGCCTGTCCTGCCCAACCTGGCCAACACCTCCTCATCCCTCAGGTCTCAGCTCAGATGTCCCATCTGTAGAGAAGTCTCTCCTGAGCTCCCTGTGCCACACCTGCCACCATCTCCCATCCCTTGTGCCGAGTCCACATGCACATCTGCATGGCTCCCCCATCTCCATCTCCCCTGCTCCCTCTCATTCTTTCTCTCTCATGTTTGTGCTCTCTCATGTTCTCTGTTTCCCAGAATCATCCTGTTCTCTTTCTGTCTGCCAGGTCCCTCTCTGCCTGGCTCTGCCCATTACCATCGAGGGCAGGGCCTGTGCTGTGCCCCATGGCCTGGCCATTTTTGGCAAAAGCAGGTCCTCATGGAGGAAGCAAAATAACAAATCCTCCAGGAGATGTGTGGTTTCCCTGTGGCTCTGAGTTACATGTTTTGTTGACACTGTCTACCTTGCAGGACTGGATTGGAACAGTTTGTCTTTGGGTTTTAGGAAGTGAGGCTGGCTTAGAGCTCTTTATCCTCCAGCTGGGGGTAAAGGGAGGTGCTGTGCTTGTCCCAGAAGGCATTTAAATAGGAGACTGTGCTGACCACCTGAGGGCTGCCAGTTCCTGTAGCACGGCTCCTGGGGAGCTGATGGTCCATTTTACAGACAAGGAGGCTGAGCCTTTGAGAGCTTGTGTGATGTGCCCAGGGTCTGGCACATTGGGAAGTGGCAGATGGAGACCAAGTCTGTGTGAGACAAAGCCTGCGTGCCCTGCTGGCTTCGGAGCGCATGTGGGAGACTGTTGTTAAAGAATGGCCGACTGGCTTCTGTTTTAGATTTGAGTGAGCAAGTCTGTTTTGAGTCACCTTCAGATCCATTTCATGTGCATTTTACTGCATGCATTCTGAGTCCAGGCCTGGGGAAACTCCAGGAAGGAGCAGAGCACAGGCCTGCCCAGAAAGCTCCAAGTAGCTGAGAAAGATGGACCTGTCAACATGGTCCAGTCCTAGTGGGAGGAATGGTGGTAAGGGCAGCCTCAGGTACCACGGAACCTTCCTCTTCCAGTGTGTCCAGGACAGAAACCAAGAAGTCATACATCCTCAAGCTGCCTTTGTATATAATGTCGGGGCTCTCAACAAGGGTGGGATTCACAGAAGGCCTCTCTGAGGAAGCGAGATTGTGGCAGAGGAGAGGAAGAGCATTTCAGGCAGAGGGACCAGCCTGTGTCTCCAAGAGCTGGAAAGATGTTTGTGTGCTGGAGTAAGGAGGTTGGGAATGGAGATGCAGCCAGGGCCCAAGCTGGGCTGTTCCAAGGGGCTTGGGACAGGGCCATGGGCTCTAATCACATCCTAAGGAAAATGAGAGAGGTGATTGGATTCACCTTCCACTGAGACTCTCCCGTGGGTGTGCAGGGAGAAAACTGCAGGCAGTGTGGACAGATGCCTAGGGACAGCCGAGACCTGGTTGTGGCATCCGCCCAGGCTGAAGGATGGCTACAGAGTTGGAAAATTTTAAAATTCTTTTGGGTTCCACAAGCAGAAAGAGCAGCTTCAGGAGGCAGCAGGAAGGAGGCTTGTCTAAACCTGTGGCCTTGCAGGGAGGCTACTGGTGCTGACATGGGCAGGGCTCAGCCCCTTGTAGGACAGAGACATGCCCCAGTCTCTAGCCAGGAAACAGCAGGTCCTGTTCTAGCATCTTCATTGTGGCAAGGACCTCCTGACTGAGAGCTGCATGGGGTGTGTGCTCCCTGCTCATGGGCTCATGCCTCTGCAAGGGTTTTGGTCCCTGTTCCTGAAGACTGATGTCCTTTCTGGTTCCCCCCATTCTCCAGGCCAAGCTGCACTCTTCCAAGGATCCAGCATGAAGAGCTCCGACCCTCCTCTCCGAGGACAGCTCTCCACACCCACGGGATCCCCGCATCTTACCACAGTCCACCGGCCGCTGCCGCCTAGCCGTGTCATTGAGGAGCTGCACAGGGCACTGGCCACGAAGCATCGCCAGGACAGGTGAGGCCCTGCCCACGGAGGAGTCCTGAGCCCTCAGAATTCCCACCTGTGTAGCTGCCCCAGACCTGGCTGGGCTTGAGTTCTGCTGTCTCTGTCTTGGCATTCTTGATACTTTTTGAACGAGGAACCCACACTTTTATCCTGCAGTGGGCTCTGCAGCTCACACAGCTGGCCTTGGTTCCCACATTCCAGAGGATCTGGACAGAATGTGTGCACCATGGGAACCTGGCCACAAAACCCCCTGCAAGAGCCTCGCCAGACCAGTGGAGGCAGGGGAGAGTGGAGACTTCCTAGGAGAGTGTGACTGAGCTGGAATTGGCTGCTTTACTTTGTCCCAGGACTCTCAAGGCAGGGCACAAGGTGGCTGGGCCTGTGGCTTCTCGTCCTTCTTCTGTCCTGGGTCATGTGGGTTCTCAGACTGAAGAAAAAGGGAATTGTTGAGGGTGATGTAGTTAGTGGAATACACACACAGTTTCACATAATATTAGACAAACAACATGCCCTTCTTGGTTCTCATGAAGTCTAAGGTCTGAGTGCTGGTTGTGCTATACTCTGGCAGGTTTTATGGCACGCACCTCTGTGCTTTTCAAAGCCGTACATTCTAAATAGCCATTTGCCTTGAACTTGAAGCCCTGTTCTTCCAGTGTGGCCAGGACAGAAGCCAAGAAACCACACATTCTCAGGTCACCTTCATATAGTCATTAAAAGCCTTAAAGCCAGCAGGACATGGTGGCTCATACCTGTAATCCCAGCACTTTGGGAGGCCAAGATGGGAAGATTGCTTGAGCCCAGGAGTTTGAGACCAACCTGGGCAACACAGCAAGACCTTGTCTCTACAAAAAGTCAAAAAAATTAGCCAGGCATGCTGGTATGTGCCTGTAGTTCCAGTTACTCAAGAAACTGAGGTGGAAGGGCACCTGAGCCCAAGAGGTCAAGTCTGCGGTAAGCCATGGTTGTGTCCCTGCACTCCTGCCTAGGTTATAAAGCAAGTCATGTCTCCAAAAAACAAACGCCTTAAAGTCAATTTTGCAGGGTTTCTGGGTAAAGGAACAACATATAACCTGAGCCATCTTCCCGGTTTAGTTTTCCAGGAAGGGAAAGCAAAGCATCTCCAAAGAAGCGGGTGGACGTCCGTCTGTCCAGGGCATCCAGCATGGAACAGGGCAAGGAGAGGGAGGAGGCATGGAGCTTTGATGGTGCTTCAGAGAACAAGCGGACCACAGCCAAGGAGTCCGAGGAGAACAAGGAGAACTTGATCCTGAACTCTGAGCTCAAGGATGACTTGCTCCTGTACCAGGACGAAGAGGCACTCAATGACTCCATCATCTCTGGTGAGGATGGGCAGGTCGTTCTGGGTGGAATCTTGGCCGCAGGTCTGTTGTCACCATGGGATGGGGGCACAGAGCTTATGCATCGGGGACGGGGCTGCATCTGGAGAGAAGCAGGAGGAGGGGAGACTCATTGTCTGCAGGTGAATCTTCCTTAAAATGTGCTGGGTGTGCACACAGCCTGCCTTGGAGTAGGGACTTAGCAGGTACCAGGCCGATTTGTTTTATTCTGGGAGCTGTATTGTGAGTCTTCATGTGTATTTGAAAAGTCGTAAGAGTGTAGCAAGTGACTGTGAGAATGTCACCCCTGAGGGTGATGTGGAAAAAAATACACAGGTTGTGTACAGATGTCTGGTGTTTGGAAGTTATAGAAAAAACTATTTTAAGAAAATCAAGATGAGATGAAAGGAAAAGCGAGAGAGAGAGGAGAGAAAGAGGAGGAGAGAGACTGCATGATTTGATCCTAAATGGTCCTCTCGGAAACCACATGACTGGGACAGGCATGTGCTGGTGTGGGTCTAGACACTTTCACAAGTCCTTGGAGCCCGGATCCATGTATGGCCTCACAGTGTGTTCAGGGTCAGAGTAGTTGTTCAAGGTCAGGGAGGTGAGGACCAGAGACCAACTGCCCCGTGGTTGAAGGAAGAAGGAGGCGCTGGCCAGGAGGAGGAATCATGGGGTTTCCTTCCCATTGGGTGCAGGCCATGAGGGGCCCTCCTATCGCCCCAGGAGTATTCAGCGGGAACATGGCAGCTGGCCTTCCTGGGGAGGAATCTGGAAGCGTTGCTGTTCTCTCTGGTGTGTCTTGTGACTATGGTCATGGTTGTGGGTGGGGCTCTGGCTTGTGTTTTCCTGGGGTGTCCGGTGGAAGGTGGGGACGGCAACTGAAGTCCATGTCTGGCCTGGCTGGGACTGATGAGGTGCAGGGGGTGGGTGCTGTGCCCACGTGGACAGACCAGCAGCCCCGGATTTCACAGCCTCCCCTCCTGGTTGTCTAACGTGTCCCTGGGTCTTTCTATCTGCCCAGTCAAGCATTGCTGAGTGTGTAGATACAAAATCTGAAGGTGGCACCATCACCCCTCATGTTTGGAAGAGGCAGACTTCCACAGTTGGGCCCATGTCTTTGTGGCGCAAGCTCAGAGCCAGTCATGGGCCAAAAGTCACTGGCTATCTCTGAAGAGGCTGCAGCCTGTGGTGTTCCCTAAACTGATTAGGCCATGGAACCCTTGTCCTTAAACACATATCCGTCTCCAGCAGGAGGAGGTCATGTAGGTCACTTCTGAGAATAGCTGGTATGATCTGGGATCATGGGCCAGACCAGAGCAGGGTCCCTCACTTTCGGCACTAGTGACATTTGAGGCCAGGTGATTCTGTGCTGTGAAAGGAACTGTCAAGGACATTTTAGGATACTTTGTAACATCCCTGTCCATTGGATGCTGCTAATATCCCCACCCTTAGCTGTGACAATGGAAAATGTCTCTAGACATTGCCAGATGTCCCCCAGGGGGAAGAATCACCCCCTGGTGAGAACCATTGGCCTAGACTGTCCCCTTGTTTGGTGTGTGACCTAATATATGCCTTACCACTCTGGGACATGATTCTTTATTGCTGAGACAGAGAGAGAAACTACTTCCTCTTAGACATTGACCATGACAGTAGCCACTGCTCTTTATTGGGTGTTTCTTGTGTCCTGGATACTCTCTAAGGTTGTGACAAGAAACCTTTCATCCTCACAGCATCCCCATGAGGTTGGAGACATCATTTTCCTTATTTCATAGATGAGAAAACAGAGGCACAGAGAGGGCATGTGACTGGCCACTGCCACACAGCTAGTTGGTGCTGGGTTGGAATTTGAGTCCAGGCTGCCGGCTTCAGCTCTCCACTCTCTAAGGATTGGGTGGATTTAATCCATTTCAGCCCTTAGCACAGGGCCAGGCATCAGGTGAGCTCAGGAACATTCACTGTCCTCACAAGCTACAGGGAGGGAAGAGACCATCGGCCAAGAAAGGGTTCCCGGATTGGTTGTCCATTCAGGGCATTGTTAGGCAATGTAGATGTGATGTCCCACCTCCTGGCAGTAAAGGCATGATGTCATCATTTAAATTAAACATGGAGAAGGACGGAGTCTCAGGCCTGCCCTGGAGACTGTGGCTGGAATATCACTGACATGCAGTTTCCATATTGGGGGTGACGCTGGGCGCGTCTAGTGGGAGCCTCGGTTTTCCCCTCAGTCCCTGCTCAGAGCCCCCCAAATGGGACACTGCCACCTCCTCAGCTACTCTATTGTGGCCAACCCTGTTAGTCCCCTGCAGCTGCTGTGACAGTGTCACCAACTGGGTGGCTTACGACAACAGAACAAATTTCTCTCACAGTTCTGGAGGCCAGAAATCCCAAATGGAGGTATAGGTGGGGCTGAGCTCCCTCCAGAGGCTCCAGGGGAAGTCCTTCTTCCAGCTCCCATGGCTCAGGTGTTCTGTGGCTTGAGGCTGTGTTCCTCCCGTCTCTGCCTCTGTGGATGCATGACCTTCCTCTCATCCTCCATCCTCTCCTTTCTTAGAAGGACACTCATCACTGCAGTCAAGGCCCATCTGGATAATCCGGATGATCTCCTCATCTGGAGATCCTTAACATAATTACATCTACAAAGACCCATTTTCCAAATGAGGTCACATTCACAGGTCCTGGGATTTGGATGGGGCATGTCTTTAGGGCCTCCTTCAACCTACTTAGCCACTCCTGATGGAGACCTCGTTTCTCTTCTTGCTGAGCGCAAGTTGGGACGGCATTTCAGCCCATCCACCTTTACCCCAGGCCCTCTGCAGCTGGACCCACTCACTGCCTCCCACGGTACCTGCTATGGGAACCAGCCTGGCTGGACCCAGAACCTGCCCTGTGGCCCTGGGCAAGCCCCTCGCCTGTCCCTGCCCCGGTTCCTTCTTGGTTAGATCAAAGTCCCTCATCATCAGCTTCCATGACAACACTATGCACTTTGACTCCGACACAGTTGCCACTTGCTTCTGTCACTTCTGACTGCTGTCTCTCTCCCTACTTCTCCATCAATGGCTCAGTCATTAAACAGTCTAATTTTGTCTGTTTGGGGATAGTGCTGGCATCTGTTTATACCCCGGGATGTCCCCATCCCCCCAGTGGTGCCTGGTTCTAAGAGTTGATAAGCAGGGTGCCCAGCCTTAAACGCCATCTCTAATCCCAATGAGTCCCAGGTTTGTCCCTCGAACTGGTGGTCCTGAGCTCTGCAGTGTCTATGGGCTCCGAGTGTCCACCTGGGGGCTGGGGGACACTGCAGGCTTTATGTCTTCAGATCTTGGTTCTCAATCTGTGCCTCGAATTGAGATGACTCCCTTCTTTTGCAAAGGGGACCTCTGAGCATCCTGCGGCCTGGAGCCACTGTGACACCCCCCTCCCCTCACCCCGTGGACTCATGCTGACATCCAGATGACCCTGAAGTCCTCTCGACTCCTCCTTGTGGCAGACTTGTAGTTCTGCATCTCCCTCATCTCTAATAGATGTCCACTGTGTTGTCTTGCCTGGGCTCAGCCTCCCAATGGTCTCCCTGCCACCTTTACCCTTTTTCTAGTCTCTTCACACAGCCCCAGGTCCAGGCTCAAGTGTAAGTTGGATAATGTTATTTCTTGCTCAGACCCCTCCAGGGACTTCCACAGGGGCTCAATGCCACATCCTCCTGAGACCTGTGCCCCTGTATGGCCTGACCATGATGCCCAGACTCACTTCTTCCTCCTCATTGCTGTTCACACACACCAGCCATTTCCCTGCCAAACCCTCATCTGTAGGATGTGTGTACGATTCAACTGTGTTTAAAACATTACTGTGTCCAGGAAGTTGTCCAGTCACCCTGCATCAGCACGTGGCCTCTTTCCTTTGCCTGGCCTGTCTTCCACAACACTGTCCCTGATGCCATGGGCTTTGCTTGTTCAGCCCCCACCCTAGCGTGTGGTCTCTGTGAGGCTGGCTGGGCTCTATCTCTGCAGTGCCCACTTCTGAGTGCACAGCCTGCAGGTGCTAAGTACACAGGGAATATTAGTTGAATGGACGAGCCAGTGTGGGCCAAGGGGGTCTCAGAGAAGCTGGTGTCTGTGACGTGTTGCTGGGTCCCAGGCCTGGGGAGCCCCCAGAGCTCCTCCCCTCTGCTGTCTCTCCCACAGCTTGGTGTGGGCCGAAGCCTCTTGTTATTTGTTCCTGACACCTGGTGTCTTGCAGTGACCATGGAGTTGAGCCATGGCCTGACAGAGCAGGGTAAGGTAGCACTCCCTCCAAAACTCATTCTGGAACTCATTCCAGAAACTCTTTCTGGAAACTAACTCACAATGGAAGCTCTGCTGTCATGAACATCGTCTGGGCCTGCTACTGTGTCATGCTGTGGGATGTCTTACATGTGCTGTTGTCTGCAAACCCTGAGGAAGGCCTCTTTTCCTCCGTGGGCCTTTTTTGGGCTGAGGCTTCCTCTTTGACCCAATGAAATGCTCCGTCAGGGCTGGCCCCATTGCATAGGCTGCTGGTCCACCTGGGGTCCAGCTTCTTGCCACTGGCAAATTGAACCTCTGTGTCCTGGTCCCAGGGTTCATAATCTGGGATCCCTGAGCCCCTGAAGCCACATGCGGAAAATGGTGCTTTGATTTATTACATTCTCAACTGTGTCCATAACTCCCCAAAAGTTATCATTCTCTGGCATAAAATGCTTGAATGGGGCCTGTTTTCTTGCTACCTCCTTAGAAGAGACAATAGAGCTGTCTGGGGTCCCTTTAATGGGAGCACTAATCCTATCCACAAAAGCTCTACCTCATGACATCACCACCTCCAAGGCCCCACCCCCTAATACCATCACTTTGGGAATTAGGCTTCAATGTGAATTTTCGGGGGATACACATATTCAGTTCATGACAGACCCTGACTTCATCCATGCAGGTGTTTTAGTCCTTCCGGGCTGCTGTCACAAAACTCACCAGCCAGGGTGCCTTGTAAACAACAAATGCATTCCTTGTAGGTTTAGAGGCAGGAAGGTCCAAGACCAAGGTGCCCGCAGATCCAGTGTTGGTGAGAACTTGCATCCTGGTTCACAGATGGCTGACTTCTCGCTTCATCCTGGTTCACAGATGGCTGACTTCTGGAAGGGGCAATAGAGCTGTCTGGGATCCCTTTTATGGGGGCACTAATTCCATCCATGAGTGCTTGTTGGGGGGCTGTCTATGCATCCACATGGGTCCTCCTTCCTGAGCTCACTGTAGAGGTTTCTGTAGGATTTAGTCACTCTACTTGTCGCAACACATTTCTTTCTAGCTCTGTGACTTGGACAGGCTTCTTAACCTCTCTGTGCCTCAGGTGTACCATTTGTAAAATGGGAGTCATGGCATGGTTATCATGAGGGTGGGAGAAAATCCAATATTAATCATAGAGGAAGTCTACAAATGTTGCTTTTGGGGGGAAATTATTCACAGTAGGAAGGGCCTGTAGGAGTACTTTGTTCTGCCTGCTGAGGACAGTGATGGAGACGGTTGTCATTTGCTTCTCCCTGAAGTAAGTAGAGTTCAAACCCAGTTCCTGCCATCTCGCCCAGTATACTATTTTTAGATCTCTGTGGTATGTAAGTAGAAAAGCACCAGGCAGTAGATTAATCAATTATTAATCTCAACAACCATGACTTGATTCATGTATTAATCCATTCATACACACATGTAACACACTGTGCCACTGATGGAACCTTGACGAGCACTGTCCTGTCCCAAGTGGACATTCCAAGGAAATTTTTGTCATTAAACATTTTTGAACCTGAATTCTCCATTTGTCAGCACTAACGTGCACCTACATGAGAATCTGAATTCTGGAACAGGTGGGTCCTTTCAGAGGCAGGCCTGTTTCTGAAACAGCTGGGAGCCCGGCCCTCTGGGGTTTGAGCTGTCGTGATCAGTGAACTTGCTATAGTCTAGTCTGACCGTTACATTTCCATGCTGGTTCCCCAATGTCTGGATCCACTAGGAAAAGTGCATTACAGACTGTTTATATATTATGCTGGCTGGATGCCAGAGCTCTCAGGTGTGTTCACAGACACATACAAACACACACACACACACACACACATGCCCATACTCCCTCATGTGCCCACCCACCCATGTGCACCCCCACACATGTGTCCATGTATGGATACCTTCACAGGCATGTGGTCAGCACCAGGTATGGGAAGGCGTTGGGTACATTCTCCAGTGGACAGCAAATTTTGTAAGGAACAGTCTTTATATTGTTACTGCCCTGAGATTTAAGTTTTAAAATCTGCCAGGAGAAGGATGTTTGTGCTTTGTCTTTTTTCTTGTCCTGAACTCAGGGGTCAGGACCACACCTATCTGGTTTGTCTTGAACAGCAAGGCTGCGGGGCTGGGACATACAGCATGTCTCAGTTTGCATGTGTTAGGATAGAGCAGACCCCTACTTCATCCATACAGGTGTCTTAGTCCTTCTGGGCTGCCATCACAAAACTCCCCAGCCAGGGTGCCTTGTAAACAACAGAAATGCATTCCTTGTAGGTTTAGAGGCAGGGAAGTCCAAGACCAAGCTGTCTGCAGATCCATTGTTGGTGAGGACTTTCATCCTGGTTCACAGTCTTCTCTCTTGCTCCTTGAAAGGGGCAATAGAGCTGTCTGGGATCCCTTTTATGGGGGCACTAATTCCATCCACGAGGGCTCTACCTCATGGCCTCATCACCTCCAAGGTCCCACCCCTAATGCCATCACATTGGGAGTTAGCCTTCAACATATAAATTTTAGGGTGACACACACATTTAGTTCATGTCAAGGCATACCTTGGGGTGGCTATCTGTGTACCCACACAAGCCCTCCATCCTGGACTCACTGCATAGAGAGTTTTCTGTAGGGTTTGGTCATTCCACTTGTCATAACACGTTTCTTTCTAGCTCTGTGATCTTGGACAAATTTCTTAACCTCTCTATGCCTCAGTTGTACTGTTTATAAAATGGGAATGATCACAAGGTTATCATAAGGGTTCATGGGTAGATTCACCTCAGTGTAATCCTCTCTCAGTTGCTCAGTGAGTGTTCTTGTTTTCATGATAATAGTGCTGTCATCATTGTCACCACCATTGCAGAGCCAGGTACCCCCCCGTGGGTCACCAACATGGACCTTCACAGGAGCTGAGTGAATTTTCTTAATACTCCATAGCTCATTGGTATTATCCTTCATTCCCTTCGTCAATTCATCAATGTAACAAGTGTCAACATCCCTGCAGTCACATGGCCATGACTGTCCTCCATCAGGGCACACCATCAACAGGTTTGGGTAACTGACTGTGGTTTGTTTGCCTACTTGGCAAGGACCAGGGGTGAGGAGAATTTATCATCTGGTGCCCTTGTGTCCTGCCTGCCAGGACAGACAGATGGAGGCCTTTGCACTGTTCGGGGAAGAAGAGCCCTGAGAAGGCTCATAGGTGGCACCTGCCACAAGCCACCTGTCCCAGAGTAGCAGGGATCACCCTCGTCCCCAGCCTCAGATGACTCTGCCTCCCATAGGGGATCCTGGGTAGGTCACGACACATTCGGGCTGCTTGTCTGTAGCTCACAGGGGATGACTCAGCCTCCCATCAGGTTGTCCTGGGGACTCATGAGATGAGGCCAGTGAAGAGCCTATGTGGGGTGCGTGATGCTTACATGGTGGCCCTGGGCCAGCATGTTCTGATGATGTGTCCCTGTAGGGATAAAAAAGAAAATCTAATATTTGTACATTATTTATTTATAAACTATAGACATGAGGTACTGTACTAATACATTGTATGCATATGAAATGATAATGAGGAAAGAGCCATGTGACTGCATTTGTATTAATATTCTCGACCACAGCCTGACCTACTGAATCCTGGGTGTGGGGCCTGGGAATGTGCATTTCAATCAGCTGAGGAGGGGTTCTGGTTCTAGTGCAGTAGTGTAAAAGATAGAATGGAAGTGATTTAAAGTCAAGGAGCGATTTGTAGAATTTTTTTAAAAGCTTTTTTATTATCATCTATGCTATTTATTCAATAAGTACTGATTTCCCAGCTCCAGGCCTCACAGGTTCTAAGGAAAAGCTAGCCCAGGCTCATCTGAGGAACTCATGGTGAGTTTTTATTTTTTTATTTTTTTATTTTAAAGATGTGGGGTACAATTCAGGGTTAGGTACATATTTGGTCATTGTACAGGTAAAGTTTGGGCCTCCCTTTGGTCCCCACTTCTCCTGGTTTGAGATTAGTTATTGATGTTGTGTACCCTCTCTCCCCCCTGGCAGTGACCCACTACTGTCAAACTCTTTCTTATAGTATTATGATGAATGTTCAGGGTCTGCTTATAAGTTAGTACATGTGGTAATCGGAACTTTTTGTGAAAGATCACTCAGTATTATAGACTTTAAATCCATCCAATTTGTTGTGAAGTATATAATTTTGTTCTTTATGTCTACATAATATTCTATCATGTATATATACCACATTTTCTTTATCCAGTCCATTTTTGATGATCAGCATGGTTAGTTCCATGTTTTTGCTGTTGTGAATAGAGCTGTGATAAACATGTGTGTGCATGTGTCTTTTTCGTAGAATGTTTGAGTCCCTTTGGGTATATTTCCAGAAGGGGAATTGCTAGGCTGTATGGAAGGTCGATTTTTAGATTTTTTTGGAATTGTCACACTGTTTTCCACAGAGTTTGTACTAATTTGCACTCCCACCAACAATGTAGAAGCGTTCCTTTTTCTACACATCCTTGCTGGCATCTGTTTTTTGAGTTATTAATGATATCCTGACTGGAGTTAGGTGGTATCTCAGTGTGGTTTTAATTTGCATTCATGATGAGTTTTATTTTATTTTATTTTACTTTTTATTTGGAGTCTGATGAGTTTTAAAAGCTGACTTTCACCATAGGGTCAACAAGGCACAGGAGGGTCGTGCCTGGAGGTGGAATCCTAGGACAAAGGGATGACAGGAGGTGTGAGGACTCGGGCATTGGGTTACATGTGAACGTGATGTGGAGAGAGGCCACACTCAGGCAGGTCCTTGTCTTGCCTAAATTTAAGGAAAGGGTGACCCCTCTGCAGGCTCCGGGATTCTTCCTCAGTGGACATTTTTGTGAAAGTGAAAGCTGAAATGTATTCTGTCCTTTGCATCTCATTTAAAACACAGGGAGGGTGTATTGAAAGGCTCCTTGCATGTGTCCTTCTGTGAAGTGCGGTGCTACCGACAGAGAGGTGAGGACACGCCCACAGTCATCACCGTGCTAAATTCACAATGGCCAGGTAGTCACTGCCTTTTCTTGGAAATTGGGATTCTGGGATTTGAAAGGTCAGTGGGAAAACCAGCCATTTTCTCTGTGGACACCAGGTGGTGCTGTAGATGCTCACTGGGGCGCAGGATGCGCCAGGGAATCTGGTCTCTGGGAGGACATGGCAGGTAGCTTGCAGTGTAGACATGTCAGGGTCCAGATCGGTCATTCTGGGTGAGCACCAAGCAACAGAGCTGTCAGAGGGGAGCTCAGCAGGCCCTGTGTGATCACAGCTGAAATGGGGCTGCTTTTTTAAATGTTGAGCTGTTACTTCACATCGGGTACCTTGGTCAGCGTGTTTCGGGTGTTCTGTCACCTAAGCCCCTTGACAACCTGATGAGTCAGGTGCTCCTAGTGTGCCTCTCTTACAGTTGAGAAAGCTGAGAGGGGAAAAAGAGAGGGAAAGGAACCTGCCCATTTGAACCCAGGGCTTTTTGGCTTGGCAGCCTGGGAGTGTAACCCCCCTTCATCCAACCTTGCTGAGCACCTTGGAGGTGCTGGGTGCTGTGAACACAGTGGTGCAAGCCAGGGTCTCAACCAGCAGGCAGTCCAAGCAAGTAGGGAGGCAGGACCCCCAAAGAGGTGTTTCAGTGTGGAGAAGCGAGCACCAGAGTGGCACATGTGAAGAAGACGCTGGGATTTCTACATCTTGAAACAGCAGTTCTCAAGTCAGTAGCCTACTTTGCAAAGCACTGACAAGTGTCCCACCTTGGGGGTATGGCATTGGCCTCCCTTGGGCCTGGGCCTCTGTGCTTTATAGCCTCCCCAGGTGTTGAAGGTCGCTCTTATGTGTCTTCCTGGCTGGAATGGCCTGCTCAGCTGCTTAAAAACTGGTCTGGTGTTGCTGCAAAGGATTTTGTAGATACCGTTATCATATGTAATTGATCAACTTTAAGGCTAAATGCCCCTCAATAATGGGATTGAACCTCCTCCAGTCAGTTAAAGGTCTTAAGAACAAATCTGAGTTGCCCGGTGAAGAAGAAATTCTGCTCCAAGACGGCAGTATCAGCTTCTGCCTGAGGTTGTAGCCTGCTGGCCTGGCCTGCACATCTTGGACTTCCATATATACATTATCTATGTAGGTATACACACATGTGCAGATATGTTTATACACATGTACGGGGGTACCAAAAATATATACACATTTTAAGAGATGTTATCTATGTATTGCTTTTTGAAGTTGAATTAAATTACGGTAGTAATGTGTAGTACGACATTCACTTAACCATGCTTCTGCCATTTTCTTTGACTGTATTGCCTGGTGCGTGGTGACGCTAACATTCATCCTGTGAACTCCGTCTTTTGAGTGAACATCATGCTTAAAATGTGTGTACTTTTTGTGGCACCCCCATATATACACACATATGTGCATATGTAATGTGTGTAGACATGTCCATATGCATACATACTTGTGTGTGTGTGTGTGTGTGTGTGTGTGGTGTTCACATATATGTTTATTTCCTTTTGTCTCTGGAGAACCCTGATCCAAACACCAGCTGACCCTCAAGTGCAGCCATGGCAGAGAGCCCAAGCCTTGGAGTGAGAAGTCCTGACCCCCGAGGTAGAAGTGCAGGGCTTTCTACATAAGGCCGGCTTGAACCTGGATGTGCAGGGGGCCACTGAGATGGTTGTTATAGAACTCGGTGTGAGACCCAGGGAGTGGCTAGGGAGAGAGGTCTTTATTCACCATGTGAAGAAAGTTGGAATTTAAAAGCACCAAAATGCAAAGCCTCTGAGGGCTGCCCCCACCCCACTCCCCACTGGCTGTGTTGTGCCTTGGGTGAGAGTTGATGTCCCTGTGGGGCTTCATCATCTGCAAAATTGGAAAAATAAATCTTAGTGCCTGCCTCACAGAGCTTTGGGGAGATGAAATGGAAAATGCTTGCCAAGGACTTCACTCTGGTCTCTCTTCCTTTTACAAGGATGCCAGTCTCATCAGATCAGGGCCCAGCTTCATGATTTCTTGTAGTCAGTTACCTCCTGAAGGGTCCCATCTTCAAATACAGTCACATTGGGTGGGGGTTTAGGGTTTCAATCTGTGAATTCTGGGGGGACACAATTCAGTCACAAACATGGGAAACTGAGGCAGAGAAGAGAGATTGACGGAGACACAATTCAGTCATAAACATGGAAGACTGAGGCAGAGAAGAGAGGAGCAGAGGAATGGGAGAGGGAAGGGGATACTGCTTTTGGACTCCAAGGAGGCATAGGCTCCTGGCTGAAAGAGAAAGTTGAAGGGAGAGGACCTCTTCCTGGTGCTGTGAGTTTACCCCTGTGCAGTTTGAGGTCAATCAGGGACCATATGGTCATTCAAGAGGAGTCATTGAGCACCTCCTGCATGCATGTGAGCAAAGCCCAAGTCATGCCCACCGTGGGAGACAACAGTCCAAAGCATCCCTGTGAATGTGTACCGGGTGTGCTGTACTGGGAAACACATGAGGTTGTGAGCCTCAAGCCATGCATGTTGTCTCCAGCATCCCTCCTCATTCCTGGCTGCTGCTGAAACTCAGGTAGCTCTTGGCTTTTCTGTTCACTCAGAGGTAATGACACATCATGCAGCCTCTGAGTCACAAACACTGTTTGGATTCAGAAGTCAGAACATCCTTCCCCTGAGATCACCAAATGTCTAAGTTCCCTCTGTTTTGCTAGCTGCCTCCCTGGCTGAGACCCTCTGCAGCAGGAAGCCTGAGGGTGGGGGGCTCCTCTTCCCTGTTTCTCTGCTCAGTTCCTGGCTTAGGGGAGCATGCCCCTGGCCTGACATTGGCTCTGACTCTGATTGGCCACTCTGAGCTTGCCCACATGTGTGATCCCAGCACGTGTAGTCTTGGGGCAGGCATGTCTAGAGCCTCAGTTTCCCCTCAGTAAAGAATATGGTGGTGATCTGTTTGAGAATTACTTTGAGAACCCAACAACTCAGCTATGTGAGAGGGTGTGAGGGCTGCTGGGGCCTCCAGTTTATGACTGTCTGTACAAAGAGCAGGTCCACCCACAGTGGCCCAGGGAGCAGCCCCAGGGGCAGAGGCCACCTAGGACCAGATAGGGTCACCCTGAGGATTAAACAGGACAAGGAGGCCAGTGTGTTAGGCATGGTACTTAGCACTGCTGATAATTGGAAGATGCTATGAGGCTTCACTGTATGGGTGGCAGATATCTATGGATGTCCCTCCATGCAGGTGATAGGTGTCTAGAAGTCCCTCTGTAGAGGTGGCAGTTGTCTCTGGAGCTCTATTCAGGTGTTTGTAGAGGTCTCTGTGCTGCACGGAGTCATCCTCCACCCTCACTGTGATCACTCCTCCAATTTTACAGGGTATGCAGGTCTTATAATTTGACCACAAGTGGTTTTTAACTCCTGGTTATGACAGAAATGGGCCCACACAAGGAAAAACAAGCAGAGTGACAGCAGTTGAGGCAGACAGGGCCACGCTGTTACTCACACCTCATTCTATGGGCAAAACCAAGTCCTGAGGCCCATAGAAGGGATTCAAGGGACAGGGAAATAGGTACAACCTTTTTGTGGGAAGAGTGGCCACCTTGCAACTGATACGCCATACAAAATTTACATAATCTCGGGATGAGTGTGTGAATGACACTCATGGGCACACATGCTCTGACCTAGCACCCCACGTAGGCCTGTGGTGGGGTACAATGCCATGGCGAGTGCATGGGCAGTCTTCCCTGGGGAAGGACCACTGAGCTGAGACCCAGAGGAGAAGCTGAGAGTGTGGGGGTGTCTTCCAGGTACAGAAGTCATGTGGTCAAGGAAGCTAGGCCCCTCAGGGGATGAAAGGGAAGAAGACATGAGCTAGGGCACAGAGTGGTGGGTAGAGATTGTTCTAGAGAAGCAGCTGGGACCTGGCCATGTGGAGCCTTATTCACCATACTGAAAATTTCACTCTTTACCTAAAGAAAGTGTGCAAGAGGTCTGTGGATGTCTTTAGAGGCCGTTATTCTGCTGACCACAGTGGCACATCCTGAGACCCCTGAGGCAAAGAGAAGAGATCCCAACCTCACTCCTAAGTTGAAAGTTGGGCCTTCTGGTCAGCAGTGCCTACATCCCCTGGGAGCTTAGAAATCCAGCCTCGGGCTCCAGCCCAGATGCACTCGCTGAATCAGAATCTACACTGAACAGGACCCAGATGCCCTGTGTCACAGAGGAAGAGCAACTGTAGTCTGCAGCCACCTTTTCTTGTGGCTGGGGTGGCTGACTGGACTTGAATACTTCCATCCCCCAGTTTCAAGAATAGACTTGCCTAATCCCTGATTCTTGGTTCCTTTGGGTCAGGCACAGTGGCCTATGTCTATGTCATTCTCAGCGGTGCCTTGTGCCTAGTAAGTCCTCAGCAGTGACTGAGTTGCTGAACCTCGGAAGAAACTCAGAGGTGACGTGACCTGGGTAGGTTCCATGATTCCATTTCACAGATGATGAAACGGAGGCCCAGGAGAGTAAATGGCTGATTTGGGCTCTAGTACATGGTGGATCTGGGCTAGAACTCAGGATTCCAGACAGAATCTGACTCTTGCACACCCTCTTTCTATCAGTTTACAACCACTGTATGGAGCAAAGCGCCCCCTCCCATGACAGACAATGATGCCCTTTACAGAAACAAGACTCCATAGGAGCCGGGGAAAGGATAGTGATAGATTCACATATTAGTTACTAAAATTGTAACTCTAGCTCACCTTGGGAATACTCACCAAAACGTGTGTTCTTCCATGGAGAAGGTTCATTAGCCCAGAAGGCCAGCCTGGGCGCTCCCCTTTGGAGTTGAGAGGGACGAGGATGCTCCCTTCCCTTCAGGCACATTGCAGGGCTGGATGCCTCCCACACCTGCAGCCTCTCCTGTGTCTTGGCTCCCCTGCTCTCACCAGCGTCTGGGTCCATCCTCCCCCTGGCTTCCACATCTTTCTTTCTGCCTTCCTGAGCTCTCCCAGGCTGCCCCCTCAAGTGATCATGCCCAGGCTCCTTGGCCCTTTCCTTTGGTGTCTCTGAGCTCTGTGTTCAGGCTCAGACTCACATTCTGACCCCATAAGTGGATGATCACAAACCTTTGTCCTCAACTCCTACTCTCTTGGATGCTGAAGCCCTCTGTGTCCAGTTGTCTACTGCTGTGTCCCTGTAGAGGTCCCAGTGTCCCCAAAACTCAACAGGCCAAAGCCAACCTTGTCCCCTTTCCCAGGAAGCCTGCTCAGCTTCCCAGGCCCCCCTGTTCAGTTAATGTCTTCACCATGTGTCCACATCCAAGCCCAACAACCCCCTCCTCCCCTTCCCTTCCTTGCCTTCTCCTTCCCCTCTGTCCGCTCCTACAATCCCACTCTTACTCATTCAGATAATATGTGCCAGGGGCCATGCAACTAGCAGGGCAGGGAGTTTTTGCACTCAGGACAAGAGAATCTGGTGGTAGCATCGATAACATCGTCACTGTTGTTTTTAGAAGGCGTCAGGCACTTCTGCCTCTGGCTATGACTGAGTAATGGTAGCTGCCCTCCCTCTCCAACCAAATATGAAACTGGACAAGGAGTAGGTGACAATTGTTGTGTAGTATTGCATGGCAAACAGGGCAGCTCTGTCACCCCGATGGGAGACACACCAGCTGATCATCCTGCTTTCCTGTGTGGGTGTAGGGCAGTGGGCTCCAAGCCAAGTGGTGATCTCACCAGTAAGGAGGCAGAGATTGGAGTCTGGGCTGCCGAGGCAGCTGGAGTTTGCAGGACAAGAGGGAGCTACAGAGGTGAAGGGTTCTGTGCAGGCCCAGTTGGCCAAGGGCTGGCCTGCACCTGCGCAGGCAGAATTCCACAGACTTAAAGGCCACCTGTGGGCATGAGAGCTGAAGGGCGATATCAGAGGTCAGGAAGTACTGGGCAATGCAAGGGAGTGAGTGAGTGAGTGCAAGGGACTATCTGCTGAGAGCCCACAAAGACTGCATTTTAGTGGTAAAGGACACGCCAAAGACCATGCTCAAAACTAAAATGCACCTGCAGTTATTATAAATATGTTAGGGGTCCTGAAAGACAAGATGATTATAACGAATGGCCAGATGGAGTCTTAGTAGACTTAAATTCATAAAAAAAATCAAATGGAAGTTCTAGAATGAAGAAGTACAACAGCCAAACGTGTCATGCTTGTTCAGGACAGCCTCTGGGACTGTGCCTCCACAGAGGCTTATGAAGCCAAGACATAGGCCAGGCTGGGACCAGCGGGGGAGTCCCTGCCAACCTCCTGTCTCTCTTGAGCCCCATCCTTCCCTCTTCTTCCTCCTTCCACCCAAATGCCGCTTTCACAGTCTGAGCTCATGAGGCCTCAGGATTGCCAGTCCAGACTTGTAGTTTGGGCTGGGAAATGGTCACCTTAACAACATGGAGATATGCATCCCTGTAACTAGGACTTTGTGCATATTTAATTATGTCCTTGGGATAAATTCCAACATGCAGACTAA
The DNA here is from genome assembly GCA_963574415.1 of Tarsius wallacei. Classification (NCBI taxonomy): domain Eukaryota; kingdom Metazoa; phylum Chordata; class Mammalia; order Primates; family Tarsiidae; genus Tarsius; species Tarsius wallacei. The sequence goes on along the minus strand of CAUYQG010240462.1, from coordinate 11,203 downwards.
TTGAGCAAAAGATATCTCATGGTGGGTTTATTTTAACTCCACAGCCTCTCTGCCTTATGTTCTTATTTATAAACGACCCCTTTCACATTTCCTCTTTCTTCCCAAAAAAGTACCCGAGACTGTGCTTCTGGAAGCAGAAAGGGATACAAAAAGAACTCCTGTCAAAACTCAAAATCATTGGAATCTTCGACTTGGGAATTCTCTCCTTCCTTGGGATCAAACTGATGGGAATATTCTAGTATGTGCAGGGAAATGCAGGAACGAGGACATTTCCTGCAGCTTTGGTTAAAAGTGCAGAAATAAACCTAACCTAGATGTCCATTCATGATGGACTGGATCATCAAACAGTGGCATTATGTGGCATTCACGCAGTGGGATTATTTACAGCTATTAAAGGGAAAGAGCTGGAGCCAGACCAGCTGCGGTATAGAGGAGACAGCATATTGCAGAGTACTGTGTACAGTATGATCCCACTTTTGTAAAACATCAGAGTTAAGTGGGAGTCTGTAAATTGCTAGTTGTACAGAAATAGATCTGGAAGTAGATACTGCAAAGTGTTAGCAGTAGCTTTTTTGGAGGTGAGATGTGGGCAGGAAAAGGGAGACTGTCTTTCTTCTTAATACTACTGTTGGGCTTAAGTTGTTCATGAGCATGCTTTATTTTTGTAGCTGAGCTAGCGAACATAGTTCTCTGAGCTGAGTGGAAGGCAGCCAGCTCTCTGCTCTCAGCTGTGACCTGAGACAACTCATGTCTCCATGAACTTGATTGTCCCTTTCATTAATTCATCAGGGGAGTACACGTGAAGATGAGAGTCTGGTGGTCTCCTTTTAGCTCTGCCGTGGTTTGAATGCTCTCCCCCTCCAAAACACACATTGAAATGTCATCGCCACTGTGGCAGGATTAAGAGATGGGACTTTTAAGAAGTGATTAGACTCTGCCTTCATGGACGGGACTAATGCTGGTATAAAAGGATCTGTCTGGCCCTCTTTTACCCTCTCTTTGCCCTTTCACTGTGGGGTGACTTCCACCATATTATGACATAGTAGGAAGGCCCTTGCCAGATGCTAACACTTGCTTTTGAACTTCCCAGCTTCCAGAACTGTGAGAAATAAATATCTGTTTATAATCAATTATCCAGTACCAGGTACTCAGTTATAACAGTGCAAAGTGGACTAAGACAACCTCAAATCCTGATGGTCAGAACAAGCACCCTGGTAGGGTGAAGGGTGGCTCTGGCTGCAAATCACTTTACAGTCCTGTCCTCTTGGAAGCCCTGACCTCAAGGAGCATTGCCCAGAGGCAGGGAAGCTAGAAGGCCACTCTGGAGAAGCAAACACTCACTTTCATAATTCTACTTATTTTTGTGAATAGGTGATATACTCACATAGTGTAAACTGACAAGGAACTAAAGACTATACTATGGAAAGACTCTCTTGCTTCAACTTCTCAACCACCAGGTTCCTTCCTTAGAGGATTTCCATGTTACTGGTCTCTGTCCTCCCTGGGGGGTGGGGAGGTTATGTAGGTGTATATATTAATACCTGGAGAGTAGGTATTAGGGAGAAAGCTGATGCAAGATTCACCTGCTTCCCCATTCTCCCCACCCACCTATGACTAGAAGGGAGTATTTTGATTCTGATGATGAGTCTTAGAGCCAGGACCTATTTTCACTTTTGGGAAGGCAGCTATTCATGGGCTCAATATGCCAGGTGTGGGCTTCATGGAGTGGGGTTTTCAGGAGCAGCAGGGGGTAGATGAGAGGACTTCAGAGCTTCAACCAGGTCTCATTTGTTGATGTGCTGGGTTGTTTTTAGCTATTACAAAACTGTGATGAACACTGTGTACAAGTCTTTGGGCATACTTTCACTTATGTGGATAAATAGCTGGAGGTAGAATGGCTGAGTCGTGTGGTAAGGATTTAACTTTTCAATACAGAAAAATGTTTTCAAAAGTGGTCCTGCCATTTTACATTCTCACCAGCAATGGATGAGAGTTTCTGTTACTTCACAGCCTCTTCAACATTTTATATGGTCAGTATTTAAAATTTTCGCCATTCTGATGCATGTGTCATGATGTCTTGTTATGGCTTTAATTTGCATTTTCCTAATATTTAATGAGCATTTTTTCACATTCTTGTTTACCACAATATCTTTGTTGGTGTAATGTCCATTCAAATATTTTGCCCATTTTTCTAAATTAGGTTGTTTTCTTTATATTGTGCTTTGAGGGTTCTTTAATTATTATTATTTTTTCCCATCTCCGCCAAGCGTTCTTTATAAATTTTAGATGTAAGTCCTTTATCAGATACATGCTTTGCAAACATCTCCTCACAGTCTGTATATTGTGTTTTTAACAGTGTCTTTGGAAGATCAGAAGGTTATGATTTTGATGAAGACCAATTTATTCATTCATTCTATCATGACTGATGCTTTTGGTTTTGTGTCTGAAAAATATTGGTCAATCCCAAGGTCACAAAGGTTTTTGCCTATGTTTTCTTAAGGTGTATTTTTTTTTTTTTTTTTGGTTTTACATTTATACCTGTAATTCATTTTGAGTTAATTATTGCATAAGGTGCAACATTTGGATCAAAGTGCATTTGTTTGCATTTTCAACTGTTTAGGGTCACTTGTTAAAAACATAAATGTACATTCTCTATTGAAATATTTTTACATTTCTGTCAAATTTAGTTGTCCGTACCTATGTGGCTCAGTGCCTGGACTTTCTATTCTGTTTCTTTGACCTAGTTGCTTATCTTTACTCCAACATCACATTGTCTCCATTACTGTAGCTTTGTAATAAATATCTTTATAACCCAAGTAGTTTTAGTTCAGCTTTGTTCTTTTTCAAAATTGTTTTGACTAATTTAGGTCCTTTACACTTCCATATAAGTTTTAGAACCAGTTTCTTATTTCTACACACATACACACACACAGACAGACACCTGCTGGAATTTTGTTTGAAATTGTGTTGAACCTGTAGGTCGATTTGAGGAGAACTGGCATCTTAATAATATTGAGTCTTCTGCCCCATGAACATGGTATATCTCTCCATTTGTTTGGATCATTTAAAATTTCCCTCAACAATTTTTTTGGAGTTTTTAATGCACAAAAAATTATATCAAACTGAAAAGCTTCTGCACAGCAAAGAAAATCAACAAAGAGACAACCTACAGAGTTTTATCATTAAGAAATTTGATGTTACCTATGGGTTTTATCATAAAATTTGATGTTACCTATGGGTTTTTTTTGTAGATAACCTTTACCTGGTTGAGGAAGTTCCCTTCTGTTCATAGTTTGTCAGGAGTTGAGAGTTTTTATTGTTGTTTGTTTTTGTTTTGTTATTTTTAAAATCAGAAATGGATGTTGAATTCTATCAAATGCTTTTTTAAAAATTTATTTAAAAACAGCTTTATCAATATATAATTCACATATCACATAATGTACCCATTTAAAGTGCGCAATCCAGTGTGGTTTTTTATTTTTTGTATCTTCCAAGAGTTGTCCAATCATCGGCACAATCAATTTAGAGCATTTTCATCATGCAAGAATGAAACTTCATAACCATTACCAGTCTTTCCTAATTCTAGCCCCTCTCACCCATCCTCTTCCCCTTCCTCTTCCCTAACCCTCAGAAATCACTCATTTACTTTTTGTTTCTACATATTTGACTATTTTGCATTTTCTTATCTGACCTAACTGTAATTATATATCCTTTGGTCAATGTCTTCCCATCTCCCTCCTTGCCCTAATCATCCAAGCCTCAGGTAACTACTCTGTCCTATGAAACAAACTTTTTCGGATTCCACATTTAAGTGAAACCGTGTGCTATTTATCTTTATGTGCTTTGCTTATTTCACTTAAAATAATAATCTCCAGACTCATCCATGTTGTCACAGATGACAGGATTTTGTTCTCTTTTATGGCTCAATAAGATTCTATTGTGAATATATAACATATTTTCTTTATCCATTGATGGACACTTAGGTTGATCCATGTCCTGACTATTGTGAATAATGCTGCTGTAAAGATGGGAGTGAGCTACCTCTTCAACACACTGATTTCATTTACTTTGGTTATGTTCCCAGTGGTGGGAGTGCTAGATCATATGGTAGTTCTATTTTTAATATTTTGAGGACTTTCCATACTGTTTTCCATAATGGATGTCCTAATTTGCATTCCCACCAACAGTATGAAAGGATTCTCTTTCCTCCACATCCTTCCAACACTTTCGTCTTGTTGATATTTGTCATTCTAACAGGTATGAGGTGACATCTCATTGTGCATTTCCCTGATGATTAGTGATGTTGAGCACCATTTCATACATCTGTTGGTCATTTTGTATGTCTTCTTTTGAGAAATGTTTATTCAGATGTTTTCTCATTTTTAATAGGGTTATTTTCTTGCTATTGAATGGGTTTGAATTCCTTGTCTATTAACCCCTTATTAGATGTATAGTTTGCAGTTATTTTCTTTCACTCTGTAGGTTGTCTCTTTGTTGATTTTCTTTGCTGTTCAGAAGCTTTACAGTTTGATATAATTCCATTTGTCTAGTTTTGCTTTTGTTGCCTGTGTTTTTGAAGTCGTATCCAAAAAAATCCTTGTCCACACAATGGCATGGAACTCTTCCTGTATGTTTTCTGTGGTGATTTCATAGTTTGGGGTCTTACATTTAAGTGTTTAATAAATTTTGAGTTTATTGTATACTGTGAGAGATAAGGCTCCAATTTAATTCCTCTGCATGTGAATATCTGGTTTTCCCATCACTATTTATTGAAATGATGATCTTTTCTCCATTGTGTGTTCTTGGCATTTTTGTGGCTGTAAATGCTTTGATTTATTTCTGGCTTACTAGTCTATTCAATTGGTCTATCTGTTTTTATGCCAGTACCATGCTGTTTTGGTTACTGTAGCTTTGCAGTATATCTTGAAGTCAGGTAGTTTGATGCCTCCAGTTTTGTTTTTGTTGCTCATGATTGCTTTAGCCATTTGTTTTCTTTGTGTGTGTGTGTGTGTGTGTGTGTGTGTAGGAGGGGGGTTTCATGCAAATTTTATAATTTTTTCTCTTTTTTTGCAAAGTGTCATTGGTATTTTGATAAATATTGGATCTATAAATCATTTTTGATAGTATAGGCATTTTTGAAATATTTATGCTTCCAGTCCATGAACATGGAATATATTTTCATTTATTTGTATTTTCTTCAATTTCTTTGATCAATATTTTATAGTTCTTAGATCATAGATTTTTCACTTCCTTGGTTAAATTTATTCCTGAGTGTTTTAATTTTTTGTAGTTAAGTGATTGAGATTATTTTCTCAATTTCTCTTTCAGATAGTTTGCTATTGGGTATAGAAATGTTAATTAATTTTACATGTTGATTTTGTATGCTGCAACTTTATGGAATTTGTTTATCTTAACAGTTTTTTGTTGGGGGTCTCTATATAAGGTTATGTTGTATGCGATCAAGAACAACTTAGCCTTTCTTCTTTCCAATTTGTATGTCTTTTCTTTCTCTTGCCCAATTGTTCTGGCTAGGACTTGCAGTACCATGCTGAATAGAAATGGTAAAAGCGGGCATTTCGGTCTTGTTCCAGATCCTATAGAAAAAGCTTTCAACTTTTTCCCATTCAATAGAATGCTAGTTGTATGTTTGTTATATAAGGCCTTTATTATATTGAGGAACATTTCTTCTATACCTACTTTGTTAAGAATCACTATTATGAAGAGATGCTGCATTTTGTCAAATGCTATTTCTGCATCTATTGAAATGATCATGTGGTGTTTGTCCTTTGTTCTGTTAATATTATGTATCACATTTATTGACTTGCATGTGTTTGAACCATCCTTGCATCTCTGGGATAAATCCCACCTGATCGTGTTGAATAATCTTTTTAATGTGTTGTTGAATTCAGTTAGCTGGTATTTTGTTAAAGATTTTTATATCTATGTTCATCAGGGATATTAACCTGTAGTCTTCATTGTTGTTGTTTTCTCATCTGGTTTTGGTATCAGAGTAATGCTTGCCTTGTAGAATGAGTTTGGAAGTATTTTTCCCTTTTCCATTTTTGGAATAATTTAATAATTGGTATTAGTTCTTCTTTAAATATTTGATGGAATTCAACAGTGAAGTCATCAGATCCTGAACTTTTCTTTGATAGGAGACTTTCTTACTGATTCAGTGTTCTCACTTGTTATTGGTCTATTCAGATTATGTATTTCTTCATCATTCAATCTTGGAAGGTTGTATGAGCCCAGGAATTTATTCATCTCTTCTAGTTTATCCAACTTGTGGGTATATGATGTTCATAATAGTGTTTTATTGATTCCTTGTATTTCTGTAGTCCATTATGTCCCCTTTTTCATATTTGATTTTTTTTTTTTTTTTTTTTTTTTTTGAGCCTTCTCTCTCTTTTTTTTCAGTCTGGACTTTGTTGACTTTATCTTTTTTAAAATACCAATTCCTCATTTAGTTAATCTTTTGTATTGTTTTTCTAGTTTCTATTTTGTTTTGTACTTTAATCTTTATTATATTTTTTTGCCTACTAATTTTGGATTGAATTTGTTCTTGTTTTTCTGGCTCCTTTGGGAGTAATTTTAGTTTGTTTATTGAGATTTTCTTTTTTGATGTAGACAGCTATTGCTATAAACTTCCCTCTTATCACTGCCTTTTCTGTATCCCATAGGTCTTGTTTTCTTTTGTTTCCATTTTTATTTGTCTTAAGAAACTTCTAATTTCCCTTTTAATTTCTTTATTAGCACATTGGTTATTCTGCAGAATGTTGTTCAATTTCCATATATTTGTCAAGTTTAGGAAGTTCCTCCTGTTACTTATTTCTAGTTGTATACCATTATTGTCAGAAAAGATACTTGATATGACTTCAGTCTTCTCAAATTTGTTAATACTTGTTTGGGGCCTAAAATATGATCTATCCTGAAGAATGTTTCTTGTGCAATTGAAAAGAATGTTTATTCTGCAGCTGCTGGTTGTTTATTAGGTCTATTTGGTCTGAAGTGCAGTTTAAATTTGATTTTTGGGAGTTCCTTTTCTGTCTGGGCAATCTGTTCATTACTGAAAGTGAGGTGTTGATGTCCCCTATTAGTATTGCAGTCTATCTTTTTAGATTTGTTCTTTTTTGCTTTATATATTTAGATGCTTGATGTTGGGTACATAAGCAGTTACAGTTGTTATGTCCTCTTGCTGGATTGACCCCCTCATCCTGATACAATGACCTTTTTGTCTCTTTATCATTTTTGTCTTAGTCTATTTTATCTGATATAAGTATACCTACTCCTGTAATTTTTGTGTTTCTGTTTGCTTGAAATATCTTTTTCCATCCCCTTACTTTCAATATGTGTGTTTTAAGAGGTGCAGTGAGTCTCATGTAACCAGCATATATTTGGGTCTTGTTTTTTTAAATCTGTAGTCCACTCTATATTTTTTAATTGGAGAATTTAATTCATTTACATTCAAAGTTATCATTGATATGTAGGACCTTACTCCTGCTATTTGGTTAGTGTTTTCTAGTTGTTTCTGGAGATCTTTTGTTCCTTCCTTTCTTGTTATTTACCTTTGTTGTTTGTTAGTTTTTTGTAGCACAAAGCTTTGATTCCTTTCTCTTTCTTGTTTGGAGCTAACATAACAAAATCATGTAGCTATAATAGACTATTTAAAGTTGATGCATCTTAACTTGGTCACATACAAATTCTCTGCTTTTACCCTACTCTTTATAATTTATGATTTTGTGGCCTTAATTTCTATCTATTTATATTGCATGTTTTCTATCAACTTATCATAGCTATAGTTATTTTTGACTATTTTGAATTTTCACCTCCATACTAGAGATTTAAAAGGTTTACATTGTACTACTATAGTAATAAAGAATTCTGAATTTGATTATGAATTGGCCTCTGCCAATGAGTTTTATATTTCATTTGTTTTTATGATAGTAATTACCATCCTTTCACTTCTGACTGAAGTACTCTCTTAAGCATTTCTTGTAGGTCAATCTAGTGGTGATGAATTTGCTTGTCTGGGAAATAATACATTTCTCTTTGTTTCTGAAGGATAACTTTGCTGGGTACAGTATTCTTGGCTGATAGATATGTTTTCTGCTGAGAAGTCTACTGATGGTCTAGTAGGGATTCTCCTATGTGTAACTTGATTTTTTTTCTTGCTGCTTTTATGATCACTTTGAATTTTGATAGTTTGATTATAATATGCCTCTGAGAGGACTTATTTGGGTTGAAGTTATTTGGAGATATTTGAGCTTCATGGACTAGATGTCCATATCTCTCCCAAGACTTGGGAAGTTTTGGGCTATTCTTTTGTTAAATAGGCTTTTGTGCCTTTCTCTGTCTGTTTTTCCCCTGGAAATGCCATAATGCAAACATTTACTTGTTTAATGATGTGTTATAAGTTCCATAGACTTTCTTCACTCATTTTAAATCCTTTTTTCTTCTTTTTTCCTCTGGCTGGATTATTTAATGTCTGGAAATTCTTATGCTTGATCTAGTTTACTGTTGAAGCTCTCAATTGTATTTTTTATTTCATTTATTGTATTCTTCAGCTAAGATTTCTGTTCTTTATTATAATACATATTGCTTCAATTTCTCATTCAGATCATGAATTTTCTGAATTCACAGAATTGTCCTTCTTTTATTCTCTTGTATCTCACTAACTTTACTTACAGCTATTATTTTGCATTTCTTTTCAGACAGTTGATACATTTTTTATTTGTTTGAGAGAATTACTGGAGAATTCTTGTGATTTTTCTTGGTAGTGTTGTGTTTCCTTTCTGTGTGTGTGTTTCTTGTATCTTTGCTTTGATATCTGCACATCCGGTGGAACAGTCACCTCTTCTAATTTTATAGAGATGGGCAGATGGGTTCTAGGGCATCAGTTGGGAAGAGTATGTTGGCTTTGGTTCCAGATAGGTGCGGTATTATAATCTCTGAACAGTTTTTTTGTTTAGCTGTAATCAATATCAGTGATGCCTGCAGGTGTCTATGGGACATAGACTATAGAAGCTTGTGGAGGCAAGGTAGATTTTTTGGTTTTCTTCTTGACTGTCAAATGGTTTCACTATATATATTTAGGTAATTTTTTTTTCTTTTTTTAGTTTGTTAATTTGGCGAGTTACATTGTTGCTTTTTAAATAATAAACTAGTCTTGCCTTCCTGGGATAAAAACCCTACTTGGTCATGATGTATTGCCATTTTAATAAATTGCTGGATTTAATTTGCTAATTTTTGTTTGGAATTTTACATCAGTGTTGATGAGGAATAATGGTCTTTAATTCTTTTTTTGATATGTTTTCTTGTTTTGCCATCAGAGAATTTTGGCTTCATAGGATGATTTGTAAAGTACTATATAGTAGTCCCTCTGTCTTAGTTCATTCACTCTGCTGTAACAAAATACTACAGGCTGACATAAATAGTAGAAGTTTGTTCTTCCCAGATCTGGAGGTTAGGAGTTCAAGATTGAGATGCCAGCAGGTTCCATGTCTGGTGAGAGTCCATTCTTCATGGATGGTGCCATCTAGTTGTCCTAATATAGCAAAGAATGGAAGGGTAAAGTGGTGTGAAGCATTGTGAAATTTCTTTTATGAGGACCTTAAACTCATTCACGAGAGAGGAGTCCTCATGACCTAATCACCTCCTCTTAACACTACTGCACTTGAGATTAAGTTTTATCATGAATTTTTGAAGGTACATCCAAACCATAACACCTTCCTTTCAATTGTCTGAAATTATTTATATAAAATTAATATTATTTATTAAATATTTTACAGATGCCATTAGTGCATCTATCTAGGACTGCAGTGTGTGTGTTTATGTGTGTGTGTGTGTAAAGGTTTTTGACTAGGAATGATATTTATTTCATAGATATAGGGTCATTCAGGTTATATATTTATTCTTGAGTTAGTTTCAGTAGTTTGTGTGTTTTTTTTGGTCAAATTTAATAGCATAAAGTAGTTCATTATTCCCCCCTCAATATTTTTTTTACGTCTGTCAAATCAGATTATGTCAGTGTTACCACTTCAATTCCTGATATTGGTAATTTGTGTGTTCTCTCTTGCTGTCCTTTTTTCTTCTACCTGATCAGTCTGTCTAGAGTTCTGTCAATTTTATTGATCTTGAAGAGCCAGCTTTTGGTTTCAGTGATTTCCTTTATTGTTTTTTGTTCGTTTGTTTCATTGGTTTATGCTCTGATCCTTATTATTTCTTTATTTACTATTTGTGGTTTATTTTGCTCTTTTTCTAGATTTTTAAGATGAAATCTGATGTCATTGATTTGAGGTCTTTCTTCTTTTTTAATATTAGCATTTGGTACTGTAAATTTCCTCCTTATCATAATTTTGACATATTGCATGTTCATTTGCTTCAAAATATTTTCAATTTTCCCTTTTGATCTTTTTCTTGGAACTGTGGGTTATTCAGAAGTTTTCAATTTAGTTTCCAAATATTTGAGTATTTTGTTAAAGTGATCTTGTTATTGATTTCCAATTTAATTCTACTCTGGTCAGAGAACAAACTTTGTATGACTGAGTCCTTTGAAATGTATTGTGCCTTTTTTTCAGGGCCCAGAATATAGGCTATCTTGGTAAATGTTATGTGTGTACTTGAAAAAAATGTGTGATCTTCTGTTGTTTGGTAGAGTGTTTTGTAAGTATTAGATCAAGCTGGTTGATAGTGTTGTTCAAGTCTTCTAAAGCCTTGAAGATGTTCAGTCTATTTGTTTGATCAATTATTTAGAGAGGAGTTTTAATGTCCTCAACTGGATTTATTTATTTCTTCTCTCAGTTCTATCAGTTTTTGCCTTATATATTTTGAAGCTGTCATTGGTTCATCAACATTTAGTATTGTTATGCCCTCCTGATGAAGTTGTCTGTTTATCATCATTAGATAACTCTTATACCTGATGAGATTATTTGCACTGAATTCTGCCTTATTTAATTTTAATGTACCCACTTCTGCATTCTGTGATCAGTGTTGATCTTTTTATTTTATTTTATTTTATTTTTTTTGAGTTGGAGTCTCATTCCATCGCCCAGACTGGAGTGCAGTGGCCGCTTCGGCCACTGCAGCCTCGACTTGCTGGGCTCCGGCGATCCTTCCGCCTCAGCCTTCCGAGTAGCCGGAACTACAGGCGCGCGCTACCACGCCCGGCTAATTTTTTTGATTTATTGTAGAGATGAGGTTTCGC
>CAUYQG010240461.1:0-21852 GCA_963574415.1 Tarsius wallacei | reverse complement strand
CACCCCACCCACCTCCACAACCCCTCTTCCTTCTCTGCTTCAGACACTAAGAAGAGAGTGAAAGAGGTGGCTCTGCAGGACAGACCATATTAGAGGAACAATAACAGAGCCTGCTATAAGAGGGCAGGTTTTTTTTTTTTGAGTTGGAGTCTCACTCTGTCACCCAGATTGGAGTGCAGTGGCCGCTCCCGGCCACCGCAGCCTCGACCTGCTGGGCTCCGGCGATCCTTCCGCCTCAGCCTTCCAAGTAGCTGGAACTACAGGCGTGCGCTACCAAGCCCGGCTAATTTTTTGATTTATTGTAGAGATGAGGTCTCGCTTGCCCAGGCGGGTCTCAAACCCACGGGCTCAGGCAATCCACTCACCTCAGCCTCCCAAAGGCACGGGATTACAGGCTGAGCCACCGAGCCCGGCTCCACTGTACTTTTTTTGTCACAGTTTTAAGTGACATGTTAATTGACATCGTTCTATATTTAATATTTGTCTCAACCACTGGGAGTTCCAGGAGGACAGGGATAGCTCATTATTTTATTTTCTTAGTACCTGACCTGGTTGGTTCATGGCACCTCAGACTAGTACTGAGCACATAAAATCGGCTTTAAAAAAATTTGTTTTTTTGTTTTTTGTAGATTCTAGGTCTTGCTATATTGTCCAGGCTGGTCTTGAACTCCTAATTTCAAGTGATCCTCCCACCTCGACCTCCCAAAGCACTAGGATTATAGGCATGAATCACTGCTCTCAGCCAAAACATATTTGTTGAATGAATGGAGGTTTACTAAATTTTCATGATGATTCTATTTTCTTCATTGATCTCTTAACTTTTGTTTACTCCTTTCTGGGTTTTTTTGGTGGTGGGGTTGGTTTGTTGGTTTTTGAGTCAGAGTCTCAGTCTGTCTCCCAGGTTAGAATGCAGTTTCATGATCATGGCTCACCACAGCCTCGACCTCCTGAGGCTATCTTTCCACTTCAGCCTGCCCAGTAGCTGGAATGACAGGCGAGTGCCACCACCTCTGGCTAATTTTTTTTATTTTTTGTAGAAATGGGGTCTCGCTATGTTGCCCTGACTGGTCTCGAACTCCTAACCTCAAGTGATTCTCCTGCCTCTGCTTCCTAAACATTGAGGTTACAGCCGTGAACTACCGCACCCAGCCTACTTCCTCATTTCTAAATGGGGACTAATATTGACCTTATTTATTCATTTTGTGTACATAAAGTGTACATAAACCTACTTTCCATTCTTTCATTCTGAGTGCCTGGAAAAATATGTCCAATGCACTTTTTCTTTCCTGATTACTGCTGTGCTGTCTATGAAATGGTCTCTCCCTCTGCTGTTCAGTAGCTCCCTTCCACCTAAGCATAAATGTGTCTCCTAGAAGATGAGGTTCTCCTTTCTGGATGCCGTGTGCCTGGGAAGGTGTTGCTTAGCAGCTGTTGTGCATTTGAAGATGAGAACTGGGCCAAACAAATATTCTCTAGTTCTATGTATTTAGTCCTCCTTGAGAACCTGTGCATACAGCTAGGGCGACTGGCAGTGTGGCTATGATGCTGCACCTGCACAGATTCAGATCTAATCTTGCTTGGCAGTGACTGAAATAGTTTATCTCTTCATGGCACCTAGAAAATGTCTAATATGACTATAGGAACATGTGTCTTCTTCAGTAGTTAGTGCGCTTCTAGTATTAGTATGTAAGATGATTGGGCATTATATTACAGGTGATACAATTATTATGAATTTTTACAGCACCTTTTCCCAAGCAACTCAAATTATTTAACATATTATTTCATTTATGATCCTTGGATTATTAGGATCATTTTGCAAATGAGGAAACTTAGATTCAGACATATCGAGTAAATTGCCCTACTATGCTTTAAGTGGTCCTTGTTATAAGAAAAAAGAGTCATTTTCTGAAAGTCTATTGTTTTTAAATGAATCTCAAGTTAACACATAAGACTTTGTGGAGATGATTCTTCTTTGAAATAAAAAAAATAATATTCTTTTGAGTTAATTTCTGAAAATGTTTTGCAGCTTGTTTTTATAAAAAAAAAGTTCTCCATTCAATTAATTTTAATTTGCATCAGGTATAGTATATATGATGGTAAACATGACATGCCAAATTACCTTTACAAAGCTTATATTCTGGGCAATTGATTGCTGGGGGAAAGAACGAAGTTTGTAAAGTAAACAAACATAAAAACTAGATGTGTTTGATTACTAATAAGTAGTATGAAGTGCTCTGTTAAAACTGTAACTGATAGAGATTGACAGATTGTGTGATAAGGAAAGACTACTCTGAAAAGCTAACACCTACATTTATTTATGTGTGATTTGAGAATAGATGAAAGATGTCTTTATTTAGTGTTAGATATTTGGAATATATGTACACTCTCTTCCAATATTCTAGAACAGAGGCTGGAAAACTTTTTCTGTGAAAGACCAGATAGTAAGTATTTTAGGCTTTATAGACCATACAGTCTTTATCACAACTACTGAAGTAAAGAGACAAAAAGTACTATCTTTCTTTACTCATTTTAAGGTTCTTGACTGATAACCTTATAGCAAAAACAAGAAAAAGATAACAAATCTATTTAATATAAGGGTTCTAAAAAACATTTTTTATCATTTAAAAAATTGATACATAATATTTTACCTATTTATGAGGTACTGTGAGTATTGGCGCAATGCATAAATTGCATAATGATCAAGTCAGGTAGAATATTTGGAATATCCATCACTTTGAGAAGTCATCATCTCTATGTATTGGAAACATTTCAAGTTCTCTTTCCCAGCTATATTGAATTATACAATAAATTCTTATTAACATAGACTGAGTATGTAATATATATACATATATACTAGAAAATATAGTTCCCGGGCTCGGTGGCTCAGCCTGTAATCCCGCGCCTTGGGAGGCTGAGGTGAGTGGATTGCCTGAGCCCGTGGGTTCGAGACCCGCCTGGACAGGTGAAACCTCATCTCTACAATAAATCAAAAAATCAGCCGGACATGGTAGCGCGTGCCTGTAATTCCAGCTACTCGGAAGGCTGAGGCGGAAGGATCACCGGAGCCCAGCAGGTCGAGGCTGCGGTGACCGGGAGCGGCCACTGCACTCCAGTCTGGGCGACAGAGTGAGACTCCAACTCAAAAAAAAAAAAGAAAATATAGTACACCAAACTCTGATATTGAACGTTAGACCTTATTTCGTCTATCTAACTATATGTTTGTACCAATTAACCAACCTTTCTTCATCCTTCCCTCCTACTCACATACCCTTCCTAGCCTCTGGTATCTATCATTTTATTGCAAATTATTCATCAAACATGGGACTGATATTCAGAATATATAAGGAACTTATATATATGAGATCAACTTTTTTAACCCCCACATATAAGTGAGAACATTTGGTATTTGTCTTTCTGTGCCTAGCTTATTTCACTTAACACAATGACCTTCAGCCCATCCATGTAGCTGAAAATAACATGGTTTCATTCTTTTTGATGGTTGAATAGTATTCTATTTTGTATATGTACTACATTTTCTAGTATATATGTATATATACTACATATTCAGTCATCTGTTGATAGACACTTAAGTTGATTCCATGTCTTGGCTATTGCGAATAGTGCTGTAATAAACATGCAAACGCAGGTATTCCTTTGATGTACTGATTTCTTTGCTTTTGAATAAATACCCAGTAGTGGAATTGCTGGGTTGTATAGTAGTCGTATATTTATTTTTTAGAGAAATCTCTATGCCGTTTTCCATAGTGGTTGTACTAACTTACATTCCCACCAACAGTTTATAAGGATTACCTTCTCTCCATATCCTTATCAGCATCTGTTTGTTTGTTTGTTTGCCTTTTCAATACTAGCCCTTCTAAATGGGGAGAGATAATATCTCATTGTGGTTTTGATTTGAATTTCTCTGATTAGTGATATTGAGAATTTTTTTTATAGACCTAGTTGCCATTTGCATGTCTTCTTTTAAGAAATGTCCATTCATGTTCTTTGCCTACTTTTTTTTTTAGATTAGGAAATATAGTTTATTTAAAAAATAAATGAGAGAGAGAGAGAGAGGGAAATAAGAGAGTCACTTCCCCAAGGCAGGGGAGGATTCCAAAGCCAGGCAATATGGCCTGGCCATAGCTTAAAGAGCACATGGCCACACTAGAGTCTAATAAGGCAATGGCCTCTTTGTCTACTTTTGTTGTTGTTGTTTTTTCTTTGAGTTGGAGTCTTACTCTGTCTCCCAGGCTGGAGTGCAGTGTTTGCCTCCTTTTTAAAGGAATTTTAAAAAATTGGTAAGTTGTTTTTGAGTTCCTTATATATTCTGAATATCAGTCCCATGTTTGATGAATAATTTGCAAATATTTTCTCCCATTCAACAGGTTTTTCTCTTAATTCTTGATTGTTACTTTTGCTGTGCAGGAGTTTTTAAATTTAATATAATTCATTTGTCTATTTTTGTTTTTGTTGTCTGTGCTTTTGAGGTCTTAGCCACAAAATAGTCACCCAGACCAAAGTGCAATATTACAGAACTAATTTTCAAATTGGGGTTCAGTTTTATTTTTGTTCATTTTGGTAGTGAACTAGGTTGTGATAGTCACATTTAGTGGTTCCTTGGAATAGTTTTCATGTGATGCTTCACCACTTTTTTCTAAGGTATTCATTTATTGACCTGGTTTTTAGGCTTTGAGTCCTTATTTTATATACCATCTTTTCTGCTCTTGCATTTTCCATCTAATACCTATGTCGAAAGTGAGTCTTTCAGCCTATTCCCACTGGTGAGGACTGCTTGTTTGTGCCTGGTTAATTCAGGGTGCCTGAGCTCATGGCACCATCTCTAACATTGCTTCCAAACCTACTGTAGTGATTCAGCAGGAGCTTGTCATTAGCAACATTCTTGTATAAAGTAGGAAGTAAAAATTAAGTAGGCTGGGAAAGCAAAGTAGTAGTACACCATGTATGTGTAAATCTTTGCTAACAATAGATACAGCCTCCAGGAGGGTTGATGATTGCGTTCCTTTCCTGACACCACCCTTCTTTTGAAGCACTAACAAGATCAAGTTCTCAAAGAGTTAAAACAATGTGTGCAATGAAAAGGGCCCTTTGGGGGTTATTAAAGAGACAATCTACTTTCAAATTGTATACTTGTTTATATAATACATAAGCCATTTGGTAAAGGAAAGCTGAATGAAATTGAAAGTAGCAGCTTTGGCCATTGCCAGACTGCCATCGCCATTACCTTGCTAAACTATGGTGTGGCCATGTGCTCTTTGAGCTATGGCCAGGCCATGTTTCCTGGCTTTGGCCCCTTCCCTGCCTTGGGGAGGTGAATCTCCTCTCTCTCTCTCTCTCTCTCTCTCGCTCTCTCTCTCTCTCTTTCTCCAATTTACTTTCTAAATAAACTACATTTTCTTATCTTAAAAAAAAAAAGAAAGAAAGAAAGTAGCAGCTTTACTACTGATATTTTTACTGGTAAAATCTGGATCAGAGAATATGGCTTTAAGTATGTGGCTTGCCAACACTGTTCTCCAGTTTTAAACTGATTCCCCCCATCCTGCCGTCACCCCCTCAAACCTCCCCACTTACCAATCCCCAAACCACCCAGGAGAGCTAAAAACCACTTCCTTACAGTGGCAGAGCCTGCCCTAATAGACATTAACAGAGAGGAGACAAGGCCAGAATAGAACCCCTTACAGTCAGGCAAAACCCAAAAGGAGAAAAGATAACTGGCTAAGCCAGCCATACCTAGTTCCTCATCCCAAACTCACCCCTCAGGGTCACTCCTCTTTCTTTAGTGCAGGGAGAATGAGGAGTGTGGCAAGACTAGACTATGACTCATCATCGGGAAGATAGCAGAAGAGTCTAGCCTGAGGTTAGATGTTGCTCTAATGGAAAAACACCTCTTGAATAAAAGTACTGATTGAGAGAGGCAAAAGTGAATGATGTTTCTTTCAACAATGGATACTTTAGGCAGATCTAGAACTCATTAATTTTTTTTTTTTTTTGAGTCAGGGTCTCACTCTGTCACCCAAGCTGGAGTACAGTGGCACGCTCATGGCCACCGCAGCCTCAACCTGCTGGGCTCAGGTGATACTTCCACTTCAGCCTTCAAAGTAGCTGGAACTACAGGTGTATGCCACCACGCCCGAATAATTTTTTTATTTATTGTAGAGATCAGGTCTCGACATGTTACCCAGGCTGGTCTTGAACTCATGCTCAGGTAGTCCGCTCACCTCTGCCTCCCAAAGTGCTGGGATGACAGGCATCAGCCACCACACCCAACCAAACTCATTGATTTTTATCTTGTTCACTGCCAAAGACCCCATCAAGCACACCTGGAGGATTTGATATTGGAAAACAGTGTTGTGGGGGGGAGGCTTAGATCCACATTTGCATTTGGAAGAGAAAGAAAGAGACTGTAGGTGAGAAAAAGCAATAGCTTTCCTCACCCATGGTAAGGTTTATGGCTGAGGCACCTAAAATAAAAGGCAGGGTAACAACAGAAAAGCATACAGAAGTGGAGACCCAAAGAAACAGAGGAAACCCATGTATTTTTATGCTTAGGTTTAATGAAGAGTGAACAGTTATGCTGAAGTATGACGGGACAAAGGGAGTATGATTTAATTGCAATAAATTGAAGTAAATTGAGCAAGACTTGTTTGTTCAGGTTTTTTCTGTGTCTCTGTGCCTTCAGAGATAAGGACATTTCTCACCTCCAGGTATAGGGAAGGCACCTCTGGAATTAGGATTTTATGACCTATTTTAGAGGAAAGTCAGATAATTCTTTTATGCCTGCTTCAGGGGAAAAGGGTGGGAGAACATCAAAGAGAACTTCCTGTTTCTGTTGTTTCCTCAAACACCAAAGTGCCATATTTTGGGGATGGTGTATCCTGAACCCCAACAAAACTAAATTAAAAGGCAGGCTAAAATAGTTAAACTACAGCTGAGTCTTCTTGAAAGGAATACGGGACTTTCAGAATGAAAGATAGCTCAAAAAACATCCCAGTAGTGTAAGAAATTCAAAAGCTAAGGAAAAACCATGTTTGTGGATGAGCACCTGGCAAAGGTATTGGTTTTCACCAGGCTTCTAAGGTACAGACCTTAGAAACACCTGGAATCTTCTGAGCATTACACTCCAGCTGGCCTTATTAGATGATGAGTGAGGTTCAAAGTAGAAATTATCTTGGATTATTTGGGGGAGGGTAAAAGAAAATAATTTTGGATATGTATGTCATAAGGTTATGAGGACTTTAAAAGGCAGCCAGAGGAGTTTAGGTTTAATGTATATTTTAGGAAGTGTCTTGATGAAACAAGAAGTAAAGAAAAGTAAACTACATTAATAATGTTAGAAACAGAGAAGAAGAAGAAAAAAAGAACAGAGAAGGGACAAGGGACACAATGGGGGGGGTGAACATTTGATTCATTTTGGAAAGGGAGTGAGAACAGGGACATATTTATTTTATTACATCTAACAATTAAAAAAGGAATAAATATTGCTAAGGTATTGAGCCTGGAAATAATGGTGATGTCCTAGACAGAAATAAGGAACATGGCAAGGAGCATGAAAGAGAAAAGTCAGAGCCAGTGATGAGTCATTTGAAAACTTATATACTAAAAGAATCTTTGAAGTCAAAGGATAACAGAATTACTTAACTAGGTGTAAGGCAGTGAGGCTGGAAGAAGGCTAAGGCCAAGGTTCTGGGGGAGCTCTGTGAGTCAAATGTCCCTCCCCGTCCTCCTCCTCTCAACCTGTTTGTGTAAAGACAATTTTATTCCAACACAGTCTTGACCCTCCATTAACATATTGTCTATGGATGCTTTTGTGCTCCAAGGTCAGAGTTGAGTAGTTGAGATAGAGACCAAATGGCTTGCAAAACATATTTACTATCTGGCCCATTATAGAAAACATTTGTCAACCCCAGTTGGATGTCACAAGAGGAAGATCTACCAGAAAAGATATGCCAAAGAGGTACCCAGAAACCAAGAGAGTGTAGTCTTAAGGAAATTCAGGGAGAAGAGGATTTCAAAGGAATAAATAAACAGAAAGGATACAGTGGGCATAGGGAGAGTGAGGCTTGGGGGGAACAAATCTTTGTATGTTACGACTAGGTGATTATGACACCATTCCAAAATGTCAATATCTAGATGGACCAAAACCTAACAAGAAATATTCATGAGATCATTTTCTTTTTCCTTTTCTTCCTTCTTTAGTATTAAAACATTAAGTAAGCATGCAGTACTTTCCAGGTGCTAGAAATACCTAAAGACAAGTTGCATGTTCATAGAAAGTCATATAATAGGATAATACTAGAGATGTAATGAGATAATGTGTGCATATGTTAAAAGGTAGCATGCTATATGAGATTAAAGACTTTTGCCACAAGGCAATTTCTTTACTAGTTACCAAATACCTGGTTTGGCCTGAGTGCTTTGCATTCAGAGGTTACTGTCAATAAAATGTCAAAGTAGGCTTTGAGAAATTGGGGATTATAGTGTAATGCAAAGAGCACAGACAACTGTTTGCTACCTTTGTGACATTGGGACAAGTTCCTTGATTTCACTCAACTTTACTTTGTTCATCTGTAAAACTGGGATAATCGGCACCCATTCCATAGAGCATTTTTAAGAAGAAATGAGATATAAAGCAGTTTATATATTGTTTGGCATATAGTAAGCTCTGTGTTGGTGGTAGCTTTATTTTCATGGAGCTCGTATAAATCTCAGTTCATAAATTCAGATGTGCAAGAAATACCAAAATCACTTATTGTCTTCAAATCAACTTTATGAGAATTCTGAGCCCCCATCCTACTTGGCTGTTAGAACATTTAAACTTAGATATTCTTGGGCTCCCACTCTTATCCCCAAGGTGATACAGTGGTCTCTGGGAGACTTTATTGATGAGAAGTTATCCGGTTACCCTTGTTACTGCAAAGATTCCCTTTATCCCTGTCCACATGGTCCCTGCAAGTGCAGCAGTCAGGCGTGGTGTGAAACCTTTGATGAGGCCAGGAGCCCTTGTGAGGAATATAACTTTTCTCTGTGCTTCCCCCAAAAAAGCCTCCCTCAGCACTGCCAGCAAGCAGATACAGGTGCTCTTTCTTACAGATCCAGAGGTTTCTCTCCCCAGTCCCAAAGTATCTCCAATCTGAGCCCTCCAAACTCTTGCCCCTACCTTCCTGCTGGACAAATATGATTCACTGGGAATCATATGATACTGCCAACATTTTACCTATTTTTGGCCTATAGGAATGGCTCTTTAAAGTAGTTCAACTAGTAACTATCCAATAGATTAAGCTTTCCTTTTTCTTTTTTTGTCCTCCCTTTCCCCTTCTCCCTCTTCCTCCTCCTCCTCCCTTTCTTCCTCCTTCTCCTCCTCCTCCCTCCTCCTCTTCTTCCTCCTTCTTCCCCTTTCCTCCTCCTCCCTCTCCTCCTTTCCCTCTCCTTCTACTACTGCTCCTTCTCCTGCTCATCTAAAAGGGCAACTGCTTTGTCTCTTTATGCTTTGCCAATGGCAGAAATCTCTGAGGCAGGTAAATAGAAATAAATGACTTTAGTCTGAGGCAAAGGAAAACAGAGAGAGGAAAATAAAAAAATAAAACTTAATTGAAGTGTCTCAACACATTTATGTAGTAGTAAAATATTAATAATACTTAATACTTGTATTATGAATATTCATCATATTTCTTCCTCTGTCAGGTTGATATATTCCTACTCTTTCTCAAACACTTAACTGAGACATAATCTTCTCTGAGACTTCTCTGTTTTCTGAAAAAAAATGGGAGAATCATCCTCTGTATTTCCACAGTGCCTTAGACTTCAGGCACTTAGACTTAAGGTGATCAAATAATTTATCTTCCAGACTGGGACCCTTTTAAGAGTGAAAGAGAATGCTGTTAGTAATTACTCCAGGACAACAGATATAAACAAAGACTGCCCCAGGCAACCGCGTGGTCTCTCAACTTATCTGTACATTGTTGTAATGATTGTTTACTTGCGATTCATCCCCTTCTCCAACAAACATACTCATAGTCAGTGAATCCCTGGAATGCAAAAGCCTCAGCAGCTGGTACAATGACTGACACATAGTCAGCAGTCAATTATTTAATTGAATGATTGAATTGTGGGAATTTTATTGGAAGAGAACATTCTAGCCTGATGAAATGGTATAGACGAAGAAAAGGAGATGGGAGGGTGTGTTTATAAGAAACAGCAAATAAAACTTTTTGGGTACAGATGTTTGAGGATTGGAACATAGTTTGAGAAAAGATTGTGGAAACTCTTGATCATCAATCAAGCTAAGGAATTTTTCAACAAAGTGGGGGAACAGAGAAGGTTTAAACACCAGGGATGACACAAAGGATAACTGACAATGAATTGTTGAGAAGTGAAGGAATACAGAACTGCAAAGACTATTTGGATTAAAAAGTGAAATGATGAATGTCTGGATTAGGAATATTTGTCATTTAACATTTTATGTTTGATTAAAAAAAGTCAAGACATTTTGACTGCAAATAACAGTAATTAACCTGGTTTAACCAAAAAGGGAAATTTATCAGTTTAGCTAACATAAATATAGGCATTGCTAGATTCAGGTTCTCTAATATTGTCATCTCACCAGGAATCTTCTCTCCATCTCTTGGATCTGCTTCTTACTGTATTGGATTCATTCTTAGTCAAGTTCTTCCAAGAATGGCCACCAGCCACATTCAGTCTACTTTCTACCAGCTCAGCAACCCCAGTAGAAAGAGAAGACTGCTTTACCAGTAATTCCAGTAAAAATTGTGAGGAAGGTTCTCACTGGTTAATTAGTTCATCTCTGAACTATTAATGGGAGGTGTCATGCTCTGATTGGCCAAACTTTGGTCATGGCCCATCCCAGATGATAGAGTCAGTTTCACCCAAGTCAAATAAACTAAGTGTGTTATTGGGGGTGGAGGAGTGAGAGACATGGATAGGAGCAGAGAAAGCTTGCTAAAGGAAAACCAACTTATTTTAAAAAGAAAGAAAACAGATATTAGGGAGCAAAACCAATAAATGTTTTCTGCATAAAGTCTACAGTATTTCTTAGTTTGCAGATAACAGCTCCTTTAGATCATGAAAATCAAATCACAGAGATAAGATTATCAAGAGGAAACATAAAAGTGATGAGATTCCAAATGAGCAAGAATAAAGAAATGTATTCAGTCTAGCATACTCTAGAATACATTTATTCGAGATATTTAAAATATGAGAGAAGATATAAGTTGTCATATTTGACTCAATAAATATTTTTGTTTATTATGATACTGAACATCTCATTCTTATTATCCATAAAAAGGAAAAATTATTTCTCTTTTCCATCCAACCTATAATTGCAATAGTACAGAAACTTCTGGTTATTTATCTTTGAGGAAGCCATGATGGAGCCAGCGGAAGGTCTAAAAGGAAACTTAGAATGGCTCAATTTTTGTGAAATTTCATATTAGTTTTATTGAGGAACAAACCAATAAACCTCTTCATTCTGATATGACAGGGTCTCTGGGTTTAAGTAACATTCATAAATTTTAATGTAGAATTGACTTTTTTTATGGTCTAGTTTTAGTTTGCCTAGTTGTCTGGACTTGTTTTAAAAAACAATTTTTAGAATGAATGTGTGTTTCTTTCTTTAATACAATTCTTTATTTTAAATAGTGGGGTACAATTCAGGGTTAGGTATACAAATGTTCATTATGCATGTACCCTTGTTGATTAGGTGTGCCACCACCTCCCCTGGCAGTTTCCCACTACTGCCAGTCCCGTCCCCATCCTCCCCTGGCAGTTTCCCACTACTGCCAATCTCTTTCTTATAGTATTATGATAGTTGCTCAAGATCCACTTATGAGTAAGAACATGTGATACTGGGTTCTTTGTCAAATATACAGTTGGAAAATATATTTTCTCGGTCTGTGGGCTGTCTCCCTGCTCGCTCAATGGTTCCTTTGGCTTTGCAGAAGCTTGTCAGTTTGATGAGGTCCCACTTGTCTACTTATCTCTTATGGTGGCCACTTAGGATTTTGATCAGGAATTGGTTGCCAGCTCCAGTTTCCATAAGGGTGTCTCCTGCATTTTCTAAGGTTCTTATAGTTTGAGGGTTTACATTTAGGTCTTTAATCCATTTAGAGTTGATTTTTGTGTATGGTGATAGGTAGGGGTCTTGTTTTAATCTTCTGCATGTGGTCAGCCATTTTTCCCAGCACTATTAACTAAATAGGATCTCCTCTCCCCAGTGGTTGATGGTGGAGGCTTTGTCGAAGACGAGTTTGTTGAAAAATTGAGGTTTTTCTTCCAGAATCTCTATCCTGTTCCATTGGTCTATATGCCTGTTCCTGTACCCAATACCAGGCTGTTTTGATTATCGTAACTTTATAATAGAGCTTAAAGTCTGGGAGCGTGATGCCTCCTGACTTTTCTTTTTTTTTTTTTTTTTTTTTTTTGCTGAGGATTGTTTTGGCTATTTGTGGTGTGGTTTATGTTTCCATATGAATTCCGATATTGTCGTTTCCAGGTCTGAGAAGATTGATATTGGTATTTACTGGGTTTTGCATTAAATCTGAAGATTGCCTTGGGTAGGATAGACATCTTAACAATGTTGATTCTTCCAATTCATGAGCATGGAATATTTTTCCATTTGTTTGTGTCAACTTTTCTTTCTTGGAGCAGTGTTTTGTAGTTTTCATGTAAAGGTCTTTGACTTCTCTGGTTAGGAAGATGCCAAGGTATTTCATTTTTGTGTGTGTGACCATTGTGAATGGGATTGTGCTTTTTATTTGGGTTTCTGTTTGTTTATTGTTGGTGTATAGGAATGAGGCTGACTTTTGCACATTTATTTTATACCCTGAGACTTTGCCGAAGTTCTTTATCAGTGCAAGGAGGTTTTTGACACATTCTATTGGGTTTTTGAGTTATAGAATCATGTTGTCTGCAAAGAGGGTTAACTTCCTCTTTTCCTATTTGGATACCCCTGGATTTTCTTCTCTTGTCTGATTGCCCTAGCTAGGACTTCCAATATGATGTTGAACAGAAGGGGTGAGAGTGGGCATCCTGTCTTGTTCTGGTTTTGAGGGGAAATGGTTCCAATTTCTGTCTGTTTAGCAGTATGTTGGCTGTAGGTTTCTCATAGATGGTGCTTATTATTTTGAGGTATGTTCCATCTATGCCTAGATGTTCGAGGGTTTTTATCAAGAAGGGTGTTGGATTTTATCAAAAGTTTTTTCTGCATCTAATGATAAAATCATGCGGTTTTGGTCTTTACATTTGTTGATGTATTTAATTATGTTTATGGTCTTGTGGATGTTGAGTCAGCCCTGCATCCTGGGAATGAAGCCTTAGTCATGGTGGATGATTTTTGAGAGGTATTGTTGGATCTGTTTTGCAAGAATCTTGTTGGGAATTTTAGCATCTATGTTTATCAAGGATATTGGCCTGTAGTTCTCTTTCTTTGTTGGATCTTTACCTAGTTTGGGTATCAATGTGATGTTAGCTTCATAAAATGTTGGGAAGAGTTCCATCTTTCTTGATTGCCTGGAATACTTTCAATAGGATTGGTATCAGTTCCTCCTTATATGTTTTGTAGAATTCTGCTGGAAAGCCATCTTGTCCAGGGCTTTTTTTGGCAGGTAGTTTTCTTGTGACATAGTCGATATCCTGGGTTGTTATTGGCCTATTTAGAGTATCGATTTCTTCTTGTTTCAACCTGGAGAGGTTGTTTGATGTCAGAAAGTCCTCCATTTCATTTAGGTTTTCGATTTTGTTTCCATACAGGTGTACATAGTAATCTCTGATAATCTTTTGTATTTCTTCGGGGTCAGTTGTGACTTCATCTTTTGCTTTTTTTTTTTTTTTTTTTTGAGTTGGAGTATCACTCTGTTACCTAGGCTGGAGTGCAGTGGCATGCACATGGCCACCGCAGCCTCGACCTCTGGGCTCAGGTGATCCTTCCACCTCAGCCTTCCAAGTAGCTGGAAATACAGGTGCATGCGACCATGCCCAGCTAATTTTTTTATTTATTGTCAAGATGAGGTCTCGCCAAGTTGTCCAGGCTGGTCTCAAACCCCTGGGCTCAGGCAATCCTCTCGCCTTGGCCTTCCAAAGTGCTGGGATTACAGGCTTGAGCCACCATGCCCAGCCATCTTTTGCATTTCTGATTGTGTTTATTTGGGCTTTTTCTTGGTCAGTCTCACTAGGGGTCCATCAATCTTGATTAGCCTTTCAAAGAACTAGCTTTTGGTTTCATTGATTTTTTTTGTATTATATTTTTGTCTTCTTATGTTTTAAATGAGGAAAAGAAACAATGTTTCCTTAAGAGAAAGAAAAGAAACTAGCATTGTCCTTTGAAGTGGTGTCATTGTAGTCTGCACAATTGTGTTTGTTTGCTTTTTTCGGTAACTATCCATGGGTATCTCAGAAACAGTATTGGCTTAGATGGGCCATTGATATGAAAAAAAAATGTGGTAATTGTCTTATTATGTAAATATTAATCGAAAACATTTTCATAGCATTATGCTAGACTGAGTGATAAGAATTTAATCACATTTGCTGATGCCTACCTTACTAAATCATTTTGATTCTATTAAAGAACAAGTTTCTGATACAGAAAATAATCTGAACCAAGGATCCAGTTTAGTGGAAGCCATCTTTAAAGTACTGTTCCATTGCAATTTTTCTCCTCAAACATTTGGAAATGTTTTTGTGAGCTACATGGAAGAAGAACAATTATGGGACTTTTTATATAACATTCCAGGTATGAGAAATTTATTATTTGTAAAAAAAATGTTTTATAGATACTTAAATATGCCTTCAAAGATGTTTGGAAGTTTTATGGATATCAGTTTTGCTGAATCTGTTGTTTGTAAAAGTTTGCCTTACATTTTTCAATATAAAGTCTTCTGTTGGAAACCACAAACCATTAGTTCCTTTCAAATTTAATATACTTTGAGGCCAGATGAAGGGGAGATTGAAGGGAAATGATTTTATTTTATTTTTTATTAATTATTAGGAAGCAGTCTAAGATAAAAGTTTAATTTAATACTTATTACAGATTATGTTTTGCTGTTGAGTATATAAGACATTAAGATGTGAAAAGTATTTTATGATTCTTGCATGCATTTATTCAAGAAACTAATGGACAAAACTATTGGTAATTTTGTTTCCAAATACATAAGGCATTTATTATTATGACCAAAATGCCTGTCTCTATAAAGTGAGCACATCCCATGATTTCCTTGTGGACAAAATGTTTTCCTTAAGTATATTGTTCTTCTGCCTTCAGATATAGAGGATGTTGAAGTCAGTGTATGTTGTATATTCAAATAGGATTTTTTTTTTTTTAAATTCCTTTGATTTGGGGTCTCACTCTGTTGTCCAAGCTAGAGTGCAATGGCATGATCACAGCTCACTGCAGTCTCTACCTCCTGGGCTAAGGTGATCCTTCCACCTTAGCTCCTGAGTAGCTGGGACTACTGGCACCCGCCACCACGCCCGGCTAATTTTTTGATTTTTTTTGTAGAAACAAGGTCTCGTTATGTTGCCCAGCCTGGTCTCAAACTCCTGGGCTCAAGTAATCCTCCCACGTCAGCCTCCCAAAGTGTTATTATTATAGCTATGAGCCAGCACACCTGGCCCGTTAATTTTTTTTTTTTTCATCAAAAAAAAAAAAATGGCAGAAGAACAGTACAGACCGGGAAAACATACTACCCCCAAAGGAATCATAGGACACGCTTGCATTGTCGAGAGAGCCACTTTGGTCTGAGAGCCTCCGGGTTTGAGACCAGCCTGAGCAACATGGTGAGCCCTTGTCTCTGCAATAAATAAAAAAAATAAAAATTAGCCACTTGTGGGAGCGCATGCCTGTAGTTCTGGCTACTTGGAAGGCTGAGGCAGAAGGATCGACAGAGCCCAGCAGATCGACGCTGGGGTGGCCGTGAGCATGCCACTGCACTCCAGCCTGGGTGACAGAGTGAGACTCCGACTCAAAAAATAAATAAAAACATAAAGACAGTGCGGGTTGTATATTTGAACAGAGGTTTCGAGAGGTAGTCCCAGCCTTAGGCCAGTGTAAAGATTCTCACATTGTTTTATCCTTAATATCCTGCTTTTAAATCTTCATATTTAATATCTTGGGAAAACAAGAGAACTTAGACAATGATTATTATTATTATTCTGCTATTCCTTTGCTCATTACATCACTTACATCTAGTTTTCAGCCTATAAGCTTTCTTGTACACTGCTTTGAGACCAGCATTTTTATAAAATATTTCCTAGGCCACAAATAAAAGATCTAACTGGCTCATAATCATGGTTTCATTCCTCCTGGACTTTTTGACTATCCTCCAGATATTACTTGAATATCATTTTAGCTATTTGAAAGCCATTATGTTTCATCTTCTCTTGGTCATTATCCCTGCAAAATAGCAATAGATAACTTTATGTGATGGTTTCAGAAATCGAAATCTATCACTTAAAGATTCTGTAATAATCATCTCTTTTTAAAGTGTTATCTCCTAGTTTCCATGCATTCCCTCACTGCTTCCTACTTACCCAAAGGAAGGGCAGATTTCTAGGGAAAAAGAGTAAATTAGAAGCTTGTGCATCTCATCTAGTCTTTATTGAACTGAGAGAAAAACAACCTTGAAAGTGCTCTGCTGCTTTGTTTTTGTTGTTGTTGTTTCTGGGGAAGTAAGATCTGGATTCTCTCACAAGATTTAGAGAATCAGTGGGCCTCATGCTTCAATCACGATTTATCCTTCAACTATTAAGGTTTCGAACCACTTTTGACCCTCAGCACAAAACTGTACTGAAAACGACGTGGAAGGTATCAGTGGACTTCAGGTACTGGCGAGAGAAAGTAAAACTGTTTCTTGCTCCTAATTTGTCTTGTTTTCATCGACACATTGAGCAGTTTCTCCTGGACAAGGTCAGAAGAGTCTCTGGAAACAGGTATTTCACATATTCATAAAGCCCAGATTATCTGAGGAAGCCCAACGGAGCAGAGCATCAAATAGGTGAAACTTTCTTGACCTTTGTACAAATTGTTTCTCCATAAACATTAACAAATATTCTCTGGATTTTAAATTTTTTCTGGAACCTGAGACCTGCAGTGGTCATGAGGGTCTGTAGTTTTCTTTATTTTATCTTTCCCATTTAAGTCTTTGCAAAAGTTTTCTCTTTTTTTGTGTGTGGCAATCATGGTTATTTTTAAAACCTTAATAAGATAATACGTTGTACAAACTCATAACAAAATTACGTTTCTTACTATGACTTTTGTTTAATTTGAAAATATAACATATTTTTAAAAATAGCTGCAATATGTAATCATAATCCTACAAATTTGCATTTTATCACTAGTGTATCTATACTTCAGTAATATAATTAACCTATCCAGATGAACTGGAGTTTATTATTATATTTTGATTTTTTTTTTTTTGAGTTGGGATCTCATTCCCACTCAAGGCTAGAGTGCTATGGCACAGTCACAGCTCAGTTGAGCCTCAGACTCCTGGGCTCAAGAGATCCTCCTGCATCAGCCTCCCGAGTAGCTGGGACTACAGATATGTACTACCCAACTTGGCTAATTTTCCTATTTTTTGTAGAAATGAGGACTCACTTTATTCCGAGTTGGTCCCAAATTCCTGGCCAGAAGAGATCCTCCTGCCTCAGCCTCCCAAAGTGCTGGGATTACAGGTTTGAGCCACTGTACCCAGCTTGGAGTTCATTATTTTAAAATTTTACAAGTGTAGTCTCCTCCTACTGAATCACTGTCAAAGATTGTAGTCTAGTTTACCCATAAGACATCACAGTCTTATTATTATAGGGTAGACAAGCAAATATGAAATAGCCAGTATCCTGGTTACTCATTCCTGAGTAAACCAAGGTCAGAGATGTTAAAAGACTTGTCTAAGATTGTTCACCAATTAAGTTGGACAGAATCAGAACAAGAAAACAGATCTTTTGACTCATAAGCCATATTATTTTTCTTTAGTTTTTCTGTCAGACTAAATTTTTTGACACATTAGCTTTATAAACATATGAATTCAGTCATGAATAAAACAGTCTGATTTTATAATTAGAATTCTATTGAACACAAACCTCCTTAGAATGGACTTAAGCTGGGAGCAAAAAAGAAAGAAGATACAGATTTAAAAAGATTACTGCTGGATGTGGTGGTTCAAACCTGCACCTGTAATCCCAAAACTTTGGGAGGCCAAGGCAGGGGGATTAATTGAGGCCAGGAGTTCCAGACCAGCCTGGGCAACATAGTGAGACTGCATCTCTTTAAAAAAAAAAAAACACTACAAAAGACAGAAATACAAAAAATTTCAGTTAGGTACCTAATGTGGGCATTTCGAAGGATGTACATCATAAGAAACAGAGTTGGTAGCTGGGCATGGCGCCTATAGTTCCAGCTACTTGAAAGGCTGAAGCAGAAGGATTGCCTGAGCCCAGCAAGTTGAGGCTGCAGTGGCCATGAGCTTGCCACTGCACTCCAGCCTGGGAGACAGAGTGAGATTCTAACTAAAAAAAAAAAAAAAAAGGAAAGAAAAAGAAATAGAGTTGGTAGCAGTCATTGCAGACCTATGTCTTCAAAGTAGATCAAACAGTCTTCAGTAGGACAAATGAATATATCTAAACATAAATTACCTCAGTTGGTCCTTAAGACAATGCCAAAACAGGTTTGTAAAAGGAGAAAATAGTGTCAAAAATGGCCCATCTAACATTGGAGTAATATACCCAACAGGAATTTTTCACTAGGGCAACCTCTTCGGGTCCCCTCCCACTATGGGAGCTTTTCTGTCCTCTCAATAAATCCTGCTTTTTAAAAAAAAGAATTTTTCACATGGCTCTTTAATATGGCACTGATTTTCCAGATCAGTTTTCTTAATTCTCTCACAGCCTTTGTGAAAAAAAGCTTTCAATTACTTAGTAACATTTCCCAACTAAATTTTGAAATCCAAAGTTTCCACTTTGGTTCTCTATTCATTCTCCTCAGCTTCACAAAGGCCTTTAAGAAGAGCTCATTAGAATGCATATGCTATATCCTTTTCTTGTTACCCAAATTAGTTTATAGTAGCTTATCTTCATATCACTCACAGTGATTTTTCTCTGTTACCTACATAAATGCCTGCAGCATAGTGTTTTTTTGATTTTGTTTTGTTGTGTTGAAATCTCACTCTGTCACCGAGGCTAGAGTGCAATGGCACAAACAGGACTCATTGTCCCCTTGACCCCTTGAGCTCAGGCAATTCTTCTGCCTCAGCCTCTCAAGTAGTCAGAATTACAGGTGCATGCCCAGCTAATTTTTGGAGTTTTTTGTAGAGATGGGGTCTCTGTATGGTTCCCAGGCTGGTCTTGAGCTCCTGGGCTTAAGTGATCCTCCCACCTTGGCCTCCCAAAGTGGTGGGGTTACAGGCATGAGCCACCACACCTGAACTATGGGTAGATTTTAAATGTAAGCTTTCAAAAATGGGAAGACTGTCTTTCCTCTACATTGTAGCCATTTATTCTGAGCCTTCTAGTTTATCATTCATCCAGTCTATTTGTAATGCACCTTAAAAACTTTTTAAAAGATATTTTGAGTTATAATTTACAAGTTTACACATGTCAAGCAAAGGGTTCAATACGCTTGACCACTATATAAACCTGGATGTCAACTCCCACAATATAGAACATTTCCATAATTTCCAAGGTTCTTTCATTCCCCTTTTGTAATAAATTCTCTCCCTTCAACTCCCAGCACCAGGAAGAAATTGACAAGCTTTTTTTCATGATACTTTACTTTTGACTAGTCTAAAATCTCATACAAATAGAAATTTTTATATTCTCCCATGTCTGGACTTTTTATACATAAGGAGTCATACAGTATTTGGCCCTTTGTATCTGGTTTCTTTCACTTAGCCTAGTGTTTCCAAGGTTTATTCATGTTGTAGCAGCACTTCATTCCTTTTTATTGCTGAATAATATTCCATTGTATGAATATATACATTTTGCTTATTCATCAGCTGATGAGCACTTGGGTTGTTTCTACTTTTTGGTGATTATGAATAATGCTGCTGCAAACATTAGCATACATGTTTTTGTGTAAACATTAAAAAATTATTATGAGCTGGGTTCGGTGGCTCAGCCTGTAATCCCGTGCTTTGGGAGGCTGAGGTGAGTGGATTGCCTGAGCCCGCGGGTTCGAGACCCGCCTGGGAAACTTGGCAAGACCTCATCTCTACAATAAATCAAAAAATTAGCCAGGCGTGGTAGCACATGCCTGTAGTTCCAGCTACTTGGAAGGCTGAGGCAGAAGGATCGCCGGAGCCCAGCTGGTCGAGGCTGCGGTGGCCAGGAGTGGCCACTGCACTCCAGTCTGGGCAACAGAGTGAGACTCCAACTCAAAAAAAAAAAAAACACATTATTTTGGATATATGCTTAGGAGTAGAATTCCTGGGTCATATAGCAACTTTATAGCTGTATCATTTTACAATCCCACTAGCAGTGCATAAGGGTTCCATTTTTTCCATAGCCCTACCACCACTTACCACTATGGTTTGTTGTTGTTCTTGTTGAAAAATTGATATTTAAAATAGCATAATGTGGCAGTTTTGGGAATCAGATATATCTCTTTTACCTCACCCAGATTTTGCTGTCATTGGCCTTTGTCGATATTGATGTTTTTTTGTTGGTGACTTTTATAGGTTTTATTTGTAAATTCTATATCCTTTGTTATTGACAGACACTGAAGTCTTTGTGTGGTCAGTTTAATGGTCAACTAATGGTTGGACTCAGATTTACTTAAATATCTTGAAAGAATATATCTCTTTTACTGATGGGCTCTGTGTATATGTGTGTTGGGACATGCCTTCAATGTTCTGGCAGTTTAAAACTCCTCCTTAGCCTTTGCATCCTGCTTGCACAGAGCCTCTAGATTCGTCAGAGGTGAGAGATTAGCGTGTTCTCAGGTCTTTCCTGAGTATGTGCACAGTTCTGCACATGTGTGTGTCCTTCTAGATCCCCAGGAATGTATCAGAAATATTCAAAACACCTCCCCACTATGTACATTTCATTTTCCAGTTTCTCTTTTTCTTTTTTTATCAGTCTCTCGTTTGCCCCAACCAGTATTGCTACCTAAGAGTTAAACAGTTGCTGTTGACTGTTTTGACAAAACACTCTGTGGATGGGACATTTTTCAGTGACTGAGCTCTTAGATCAAATAAGGATAAGCATTGTGAATGGTGCTTTTCCAGCGAGATTTCAGACAGGCCAAATAGTGACAATTTAGGGGACTGGAACTTTTTGGATAGATTGAAATTCATTTTGTTTCCTCCCGTGGCTTCTAGGCTGTTGGTTTTCATAACTACTATGGCTTCAAAGCTGCTAGTTTCCAAGGCTACAACAGAACATATTGAGGAAATGGAGAAGAGAATAGAGCAGGTTAAAATGCCACAAAACTCATGGTTCTTATCAAGATTTAGCTGATTTTCTTGAACAAATTCTCCTTGGATCGTTGTAAGCCTTTAGTTAAAAATTTCTTTTGGATAACTCTGAGAAAGTTCATTTTCTAAATTTTTGCCAGTGTTCTCATTGCTTTTCTAGAAGAGCAAATTTTCAGAGGTTCTCATTCCATCATTCTGGAAGTGCTTCTCCACACTTCCTATTTTATTTTATTTTGTTTTGTTTTTTGTTTTTTGTTTTGAGTTGGCGTCTCGCTCCGTCGCCCAGACTGGAGTGCAGTGGCCGCTCCCGGCCACCGCAGCCTCGACCTGCTGGGCTCCGGCGATCCTTCCGCCTCAGCCTTCCGAGTAGCCGGAACTACAGGCGCGCGCTACCACGCCCGGCTAGTTTTTTTGATTT